>CALNHX010005824.1:0-100298 GCA_940337035.1 Agriotes lineatus | reverse complement strand
GTACATGTACAAAAACAATGATCGAAATTTCACTTCGTAGTTTTTTAACTCCCTGAGTTATAAGAGAGAAATTGGATTTGCTATTGTAGCACACGGTAATTTCAAGAAGGATATGAGTTGCGCAATTGGATTCCTGACATCCTGCGAACGTTTGCGAGACGGCGGCTCTAATGTTCGCTGACACGCTAAAGTACTTTGAACCTGGAGGACTACAACAATATTTTGCATTAACGTTGTAATATGAAAATATGTATCCGGCGGTTTTGCAAAATAATCTGCAGGCGAATGCACTCATCTTTCATGTAAAATATAGCACAAAAAAGATAATACTCGTATAGCATGTAATTGAATATTTCAATCTCGACCCTGTGATGCTTGCTTGTTAGCCTGTTGTGTTCATTTTAATACCCGCTAAATATGAGAAAACTTGCCTACACATATTTAACTGCAATTAAAACAATGGTGAATGACATACAGTCAGGCTTAAAAAAAGAAAAAAAAAAGGATGAAACAGAATAAGATTCACGGTGGATGCCTGAAATCAGGATCTAATGAAATTGACGATTCAAAACGCCCTTGTGTGAATTTTTATTCATATAGATTTTACAAAAAAAGTTTACAAAAGAAGTTATTCAATTTTTCATACTGCTAGTACACCGTGTACTCGCATACAAAAATATATAAGAAAGCAAGAAATCTAGCAATACAAAGTACGGATTACATTTCGATTAATCAAATTTTTAGACGATTCTACGTAGACACAAATTTGATATTTATAATTCAATTCACTTGCGCTATAATCACATAGCATGTGCTAACAACTCTTGTTAGTTCTGAACTGAGAAGTGCTCTCTCTTGTAATCTCCTAATAACTTCTCGAATCTTAACCTCACACACTGAAGTTGCATATATTGCCACAATGGAGTGCTTTCTCTGCACAAGGAATTTAAATTGGAATCGCACAATGGAATCTCTCGCCAAGAATAATAGCATCTAAAATATCTTGAAACATCTAATCTGCGAAATACACGACAAAAGTACAATTTGACGTATTTTTTCGTTGAATTTTTATGTAGGTGTAAAGTAAAAAAGGTGAACCTCTGCTACAGACATTATTTCATATTACCATAAAGTATACCAAGATCAACGACACGAAAAGAAAAACAGGCCGAAAAAGTTTAAAATAAATTTACTTTACAGCATAAATTTAAACACATATGAAGAACTTTTTTTGTTATTCCTGCACCTTCTCAAAGTAAAAACGCACTTTCCAAAATGTAAAAATCTCCTTTTATATACGTGGGAGGTTCGAAAATAGCTCAAGACTAATGTATCCTTATTTTTCAAAATATACACAAATGTTATTTGAAGGAGTGGTTGAGAATTAAAAGGGGGCATCAAATACGTCACACCAACTTACTCCGAAAACAATTTTTACTGTTTTTTTCTACTTTTTTTTTACCATCCTGTGCAGAATGGAAAAGGAAATACTGAAAAATTAACTTATTATCGCATAAGATAGGGATGTGGTCTCGAACTTGAGTACTAAAAGAACCTCATTTTCTTGTGATCAACGTAATCACAAATATTTTAAAAAATGTGATAAATGATCGGAACATCAACAAATATTCGAAACAATTATAATTTTGAATTGGAATGTTCCAACAAATATTTAGAAATCAAAAACATCACACAACATAATAAAGAAAAAACTCTATATGCTCTCCTTCTAAATATTTGTTATAATAATGTTTGAATTAAAAATTATAATTATTTTTGATTGATCTTCATGGTCAGGTAGTCTCTTATACAAATATTATACCTGCTTTTTACGTTGAATAAAAAAAAAGTTTTTATTACTAATTTCGATTAACGTAATTCTTTAATTGCCCAGCGAGCGAAACTCAAATTCGACTGTATACGAGGGCCAAGCTGCAATTATTGAGCATTGGAAAATCTAGGTAGCCATGAGTAACAAAATAATTTTTATTAAATAGGGCATCGTTATCTGTCAACTGCGATTGCGCTTGTCGAAAATCAGGTTAATAGTATTCAGTTTGTAAACGATTTAAATTGTCGAAAAAAATGGAATTATCAGCAGAGAAGTTTCTAATTCATATTTTATGATTTTAAAAAAGACTATCGTCCTTATCACTGCGACCACAGTTTCAAATTGGTTTTTGGTGATCTCGCCCCTTCGTTGGCTACAATTTATAGATGGTACAAGAATTTCAACGTGGATGTAAATCTGTTACCCACCGAAAAGAAACAGGACCGCCTATTACAGCTGTTACAGAAGAAAATTTGCCGCTGTTAAAAAAGCGGTCGATGAGGACAACCGAATTACCTATGCAACGATATTGTGCGTCTCAATATAGGATCCGAATCAGTGAGAAATATACTATACGAACAGTTACACTTAAAAAGGGTTGTAAGTCGATTTGTAGTTTGTACCACATCAGCTTACGGAGCGGAGCGTGTAAGAATTTGTCAACAAACCTTAGAACTGTTAAATAATGGTGGCCATCGAATTATATCCAAAGTTGTAAAGCGTGACGAAACATATATACCTTTGTTTGATGTTCCTACTCGTCAAAAAAGTCGAGTTTGGATACATGAAGACGCCAACAATAGTGAAAAAGCAACGTGCAATGAAGAAAGTTATGTACGCTGTATTTTTCAGAAGTACATGTTTGGTGTCGGCAATTAAATTGGAGGAACAAAAGACTGTCAAAGCTAAATGATCCCTGGAAAATTGTCTGCATAATGTCTTCAGTAAAGTGCCAAAGATGGGAATGATGTTACATCATGATAATGCCTCTTCCTATACAGCAGCATTAATTCTTCAGTATTTAGCTGAAAATGAAATAAAAACAATAGAACATAATTCATATTCTTATTTAGGTATTTCCCCAAGAAATACCCAAATAAGAATCTAAATCTATTATTAAGTTTTGGTCTTTTAAAGATTTTTTCTAAAAATTTTATTTTGCGATTTTTCCAAAAACTATACTTCTTTGAAAAAAACCTTTTAAGCAAAAGTTGTAGATAATTGCATAATATATGATCTTAGTCCACAAAATTAAATTTTTATCAAATAATAAAATTTTCCGAGAGAACAGAAAAAAAAGAGTAAAATACAACATCCGGTTGCCCCAGTTTAACAAAAATCACAAGGATGGCCAAAATTTATATTACGAGTATAAACGAAGATGTGCATTTTCAGGCCGACCGATTACAACATTTGTGCTGAAGAGACGGCACAGACAGACTCACAAACTCACACCCTTGCAGACGCACAACTTTGAAAACAACTTTTTCTGAATCAGAGGACACGAAAATAGATATTTTCTATAAACATATAACTCGTATTACAAATATGGAAAAGCCCATCTGAAGACCTCGTGAATAGGATTGTTCTCCAGTTTTTAATTATGTCACTAGTGACGCCGCCGAGAGGAGAACATTCTCGATCTCGTCTCAGTCTTGAAATTTGAGACAATTTTCGATCTCGAATTTTCGAGATGAGATTAATCAAATTCACGAATATTGGAGACGAGAGTAACCAAATTCTCGATCTCGACCATTTTTAAAATATTATTTTTAAAACCCACACAAAACCTTACCGGAATCGGCCTGTCGGTCGAGATGCCGCCAGATAATTCTGAATCTCGTCTCAAAATTCGAGATCGAGATTGAAAATCTTTCAATTTCGAATATTCGCGACCAGCGAGATTAATAAAAATTCTCAAATATTCGACACGAAATTAACTAAATTATCGATCTCGCCAGTTTTTCAACAGTATTTTTATATGCCGCATAATAACCATATAGAACAGTTATAGGAATTTATTTTAATTGTTTATAAAACTTTCACACGGGGTTCCTAAAATAACCGCAGCCTCAATTCGGTGCGCACAGCACATTTAGAAAATACGAGAATCGAAATACTTGCGTTTGAGATCGAGAATCGACGTTCCAGGACTTTCGAGATCGAGATCGAGAATGGGTACATCTCGTCTCATCTCATCTCGCGGTAACACTATATGTCACTAACTCCAAATTGTTTAAATATTTACTATTATTGCGTCTTCAAGCCGTTTCTTTTATTCTACAATTTTATTGTGGACACCAACTTTAACTATACAAATCATGAATGATATTCCGTCGTAACCACAAAGTAGATATGTTACAGTCAGAACCTGAAATCCGCCATAACCCGATCTTAATCGAAAGAACTACTTCTAACCAAACCTCATTCTTAAGATTCGATTAGCTAAGTCTAGAACTAACAAAATGTAATCAACAAAACTAATATTTACTAAAAACTGTACAGTCACTAGAAGTTTTAGTAGTAACGTTTTTTTTGCTAACGTATTTCCAAATTGTGTAGATTTCAATTTGTCAAAACAAAACTAATTTGCTTTAGTAGGAACTAGTTTTGCCTGTAGTGAACACTACAAATAATTTTAAAATATCGAGTTGCAGGGTTTTTCACAGGATTTTACCACCAGCAAGCAGTGAGTTTCAAATTAACTATGTAAATTAGGTTTTGAGGAAGTTTTAACTGCAATATAATATGTGAAAATAAGGGCCATAACGTTGGACCACTATTAGATATACTACACAAGATGCTGAATATAAAGTGTGCCTTTAAAAACCTTATCAACTAATTACATAAAAATTTAAATCGGTTGAAAATGCTAAGCCTAGCATTGCCACACGAACTCCTAGACAGTATTTAAAATGTTTTTTATTTATCCCCTATTTTTTCCTTCTTCTTTGCGAGATAGGAGGGTGGTTCTTCAGACATTCCTATTCTACTTCTTTAGATTTGATCTGAATTCTTAGTCAACAGTAAAAACTCCAAAAAAATGCACAGATGGACAAACACAACGAATTCAGATACGACTCCGCTTTACGAAGTTCATGAAAATACGGACACACGACACAACACCGACTGAACACAATGCCGACTGTCTGAAGTGAAACAAACTATCAAAACGCTGCAACTAACCTAAACAAGCTAGAACGAGACGCAGCACCTTTGAACTAATACTTCAGATGGTTGGCGTTGTGTCCAGTCGGTGTTGTGTCCATCCACCAATACATTGAAATTGTCTTCACTTTTCGGACACTCGATACTTAACCAAAGATACATTAGCCAGCTTTATGTGGTTTGAAAAACAACATTTTTGGGCACTGTCGAAAAGGCATTCTGATTAAAGAAATTTCATTAACACCACACAGACATAGTTACGGGGGTGCTTGAGAATGGTAAGCTCCCCCAAAACCAAAATTAGCATCACTGAAAAAAATTTACTTTTGAATTGCACAACAATTACCTTATAATTATAACACTTCTATGCGTTTTGACTGGCGTACTGAATTAAACACATATTTACCAAAGAACTTAAAAACAAGCAAGGAATTTTAGCAGAATTAATATCGAATTAACGGTGTGATCAAAGCACTACAAAGAAAGCGAACTCAGATGCATTTTCCCTTTTATGGAAAAATAATCAAGTTGTTGCCAAGACTAATCATATTGATATCGAACGTACCAGAAAATGCAAGGAAAAAGGAATGAGTCAAAATTACTGATTACAAGATTACTTGGTTCTACCTACTACAGCAATTGGAAAAGGCTGTGGATAATGTCTAAAACTCGATTTCGAGGTTAGTTCCAAACTGATTGATTATCACGTCACCATTTTTGCGATAACCAAAGAACTTTTGAAAGCTGAAATGTTTTTTCTGAAAAAATAGCATGCTGGACAAAAATAAGGCAAATTCCGAATTTAATTACTATGAAAGAAAACACATGAATCACAATACTTCAGGAATTACTATAAACTTTATAGTTGCTATCATCTTGCCAGTTACTATTGCATCATGTGAAAGGTATGTATGATTTTTTTAAAATGGGCTGGCAGTAGGATCACCCGAAATCGTTTAAATAATTTATCACTATTCTATGTAGAAAATCAAGTAACAAAATAATTAACACCGAAAAACTTCTGCAAGAATTCATCAGCCGAGTAGGGAATATAAAAATACCGTCGCAATTTTAAAATTTTGACAAAACATGTATGTTGTCTTTATTACTTTTATTCATATATTAGGGAGTGTTTTGTTAAAACTTTCTCCTTTAAATGCATATTTAGTTTTGTATACCATTTTTTAGTAAAAGAATAAGGATTTACACAACACAACATTTGTTAGTCAACTACGTCTATGATTAACACTATAGTAGCACGGCACTTTTCTGCTCCTTTTAAAATAAAACGAGAAATCCTCTAAAAACGGAGGAAGAGCTACACAGGATACGGTTTCATATTTCAAGCCCTCGACTGTTTTGTTCCTGTTGGAAAAATTGAAATGGAATTGCGAAACGAATCTAAACCGATTTTAGAGTTCATTGCTACCAAGTATGTTTCTCTAACGAAACAGGTGTGCCTTACTAGTTTCCATCTTCTCTACCTGATTCGATTGTTTATTTTTTATGCAAGTCATACGAGCTTAGCTGCGACTGCAAACCTTCGTATGTTAGCTTTAGCGTCTCTAAATTCGCAGCTCAGTCGGTTTAGAGCCGCTATTACAGTTAAATATTGGGAACGGCTGGCCGCATTGAACAAATCGCCTGGAATTACAGGGGGAACTCGTGCACTTCAAGAATGCATCAGAAATATTCGAAATATCCCACGAGAATGGCAAATATTAAAGGTGTCAGAAATTGACAATGTGCGGAAACACCTCAAATTCTCATACTAAACAAACAATACTCGTATGCACTAAACGGGTTGCGGAATCAGAAATGAAACAATCATGTCGTCATGATTTTTTCATGTCACATGCTTACGCAACATATGCCCGTCTCTTTCCATTTCAATTTTGATTGCAACTTTCGTTTCTTTGTCGGCCAATTATGCGGCTTGTACACAATACAAAAATGGCATGGAAAGCAGCTTTTGGCCACCTTCACAAATCACCTGTCGCAATATTTGCATGTTGCGTAAGAATTATTGGATTTGAGAGCATTGCTTGTATGGAAAATAATGAACGGTTCGCAACGAAGTTCGTGCCAAATTTGCAATAAATGCCAAATGACTGCATGCGATCAGTGGTAGTCACATAACAAGCAAACAAAATCGAAATTTAAATTTCGTGCTAGGCAACAGCACAGTCTACAGATATTATTATTGTCAATTAAATGGCAATTTTCTATTTTGATGACAATTTATGACATCAAATTATTCTAAATTTATATTACGATTTAGAACTCTCGTTTTCAATAAAACCCTGTCTCTTGCTCGATATTTAGGCGAACCGTTTCTACCTTTTTCAAGATTTTTATGTTTTTGCAGAATACATTTATGAGATCGTAAGTATTAATAATATCAAAATATGACAAATGTTCTATTACATTATTTGATTGAAATTAAGTATATTCAGTGTCATGAAGGCTTTACAGCCAAAACTGAAGAGAAAGATCCTTTCCCATTTTTCAATTAGACTAATACTTTTCAAGATTATGATCTTCAACATCTACAAAAACAGTATTCGACCTTAATTTAAATGCATACTCAAATTTTTAAAAATGGAAGAAAGTTCGAACTGTAATTTTGAAAAATCATTACAAATTTTGTTCGAACCGTCTGCCATTTTCTATTTACTAAACATGCATCTGCACCCGAATAAATAGATCTACGTACTATTCAGTAGCGATTGTTCCTCAGGGGCTAAGGATCTCGAACCTCGCAGCCGTCAACAGTCTATCTGTCATTAGAAAAAAGTAACTCTTCCTTAATTAAAAATATATTTTTTGCACTCATGATTTCAAAATTCATATTTCCCGGTCATTCCCGATGCGCCGAAAATAACTTTTCCCGCACCGGGGTGTTTTTTACTTTCCCACAAAAACTATGGCAATTGTGTGTTCCAGGAGCGCTGTAAACGTCAACAAAAGCTGACAGGTGCTAGGATACGTATAAAAATTTAGTAATTTGTGCTGCCAACTCAGTAAAGTTGTAAAACACTAAATAATATTTTTTTAACTTTTTTAAATATTTTGAGTTATTCGTTACAAAAAACATTATACCTACCTCTTTCGGGAAGAATTTTCCCGAATTCGCACTACATGCAGCACTCCCTTCGGTCGTGCTGCAAACAAAGTGCTCATTCGGGAAAATTAACTTCCCGAACTTGTTAGGTAAATAACTATTATCATAAATCCTACCGTTATAATATAAAAGGTTTAAGTAATGAAATTCAAAGAACGCTATTCGATACCACTAAAACATGAAAAACAATATCCAAGAAATATATCAGCATAACACAAATTATATGTCAACACACTCGCTCGTATCATATACACCAAACAGCTGGCAGCTGATGTGGGCTTTTGGGAGCGAAGCTCGGAACTTGTATGAGGATTGCGGTCAAAAACGTTATCGCTGACGAATCGATGGTGTAGCAGTTTCACAATGTGACACGAGGGCTTACGATATTGAAGCCGCGACCGCTGCAGACTACCTTTTCATAATATTTACAAATATTGCGCTCCCGAAATGTAATGCGATTCGAGGAAAAAGGCGGTTGTCATTAGTCGTTGGAAATGCGGTGCAAGATTTGGCATTGCAAATGAACTAAAAATTTAGCAAGGACATTCTTGTATCGTTGTAGTTGGGCCTGTTTATTTATCTTGGATGATTTCAGTTGTTTTCGTACAGTTTTATACAAAAAAAAGGAGGAAAATAGCATCACTCATATTCTCAACTTTAATTTTAAAAGCCTACCGTTAGCTGGAAATGTTAGAATAAAAACACTTGGGACGGCCTACACCGGTATTAAATTTCAACCTGCAAAATAAAGTGGGAACTCATAATTTTACAAGACACTTTTCTGTGAACATTTACAAGAAAAACAAATGAATTTGTGGAGGTGATGCATTACATGCTCTGTTTGGTTTTTCAGTATTAAACACATTATTATCGTGCTTTGTTTTTAACACTAAGTATATTTTGTGTTGTATACAAATAACCAAGACACACACCTCACACAATGGTTGCTGCGCAAGCACCAAAGGCGCGCTCCAACTCTGTATCCTGAATCCGGGGCAAGTTGAGCAGTGTACCGTCAGATACCAGCGTATAAAGCACCAACCTCGACACCGCAAGGTAAATGAGGTTACAGATAATACATACATACATATTAATACTTTTGTCTTATGTGCATATGACGTTTCCTTTTGGATTATTAAAATTAAAGTCATCCCTTATTTAGATTAAAACATCGAAGCCACTGCGTACTAGATACCTTCGGTGATATTTACCAACAATTAATGCGCAATGAGGGCCTGTGCGATCGTGTATTCAACTAATATTCTGGTGTATATCTACGACCTTCGAAAAATATAGTTTTCAGCATTTTCACGCTTCGATAAAATATGGATAAACTAAAGAGAAAGGGATATAAGATCACGCTTAGCAGTGATTTTTAACTCATGTTGAAAGTTTTTCTATTTTCAGCTTTTCAAAATCGCTTTAACTAGAGAAGTATTGGTCTAATCGAAAAATAGCAGAGGAACCTTTCGTTCAATGCTTGTGTTATACTACTGCCTTACAGTTTCTGTGTGAGCATTTGGAAACACCCTCTATCATATACAAAAACACCACCCTACATACTTGCTTCGTTTACGATCCAGCTTGCTTCTTTCAGTGCCATAAAGCAGCAGCAATGGCACAAACTTTACTGCTATACTGCTACAGGATGCTGTGCCATTGTACAACGACTATTTCATTTTAATATCCAAGTTATCGTTAGTAATAGAACAAAGGCGAGTGCTGGTTGCAATGAAAACTGTCCCGAGGGGTTATCCGAGGACAATTGTCTAAGGGTTGTATAAGTGTGTTTCCCGCCATTTTGAAAATTATTATACAAAACCCGTATACGAATTATGATTTAAAATTAATCTAATAACGTCAAATCAAAAAACTCAAATTGCTTGTTTCTTGCTTTTCCCATTTCTAATTATGACATCATCCACGGGGTCGATAATCATCTCTACGGCGCTTATCGCTTGATAAGCAGCCCTAGACGCTAATCAGGTAATCCGTTCGGGATTGGTCGATTTTCAAAAAATGCATGGTTTTCATTGGATGATCTATCAGTTATCTGACACTTGAGTGTAATAATCATATATAATGCAACTAGTGGGTTCTTGATTATCAAATAATCATTTCTATTGACACGAGATATATTGTTTGGCAATCATGCGAGTCCGCGAAGGACTAAAACAATATATCGAGTGGAAACAGAAATGTTTTGATAATCAAAAAGACACGAGTTGCAATCGGCTAAATTATATCACGAGTCAATAAACAACGTTTGAACAGTTTATTTATAAATATTAAAAGTACAGTTAGTGTGGCTGCTATGACGATTGTACCATCAGCAGATAGCGCGATGTTTGTGAAGGTATTTGACTATCAGTTATTAGTCAGGAAGGTATATGATTATCACCATCACCATTATCAAAAGTTAGTACATGCGTAACTATAGATGTTTACCGTTTTTCATTGGTTGATGTTATAGAGAGTGGTATATATATATATACAGTGTGGTCCATTAAGTGTGCAACAAATGGGAAATTTTTTTATTAGTTGTACAATCGAAATTTAAATATTGCCAAAAGTTAGTGCATGTTCGATAACCATATCAGATGCCCTTAGAATGGCTTCAAGTCAAACAATATACAGGGCAGGACAAAAAATATGAAATTCGTTCAAGAACAAAGTTGCCTTATTTAAAAAAATATAGCAAAATTTTATTGAGAAAAGTTGTTTAGAATTAAAAGTTATGCTCAAATACAAAGTCACGGCCTCCTATTCGAATTTTGATTCTTTTTTGGAAAATTTTGTATTACTCCCGTATGATACATATTTTTTATTATTCTGATTTTATATGTATTTCAAGTAGCCACAACCATATCCCTTTTAAATAACTTTTAGCAACTTGAAGCGTATTTGTAAAATTTACTTGGATTTATATTTTTTTAGGTAACCGCCCACTTCATGTTTGTTGCAACGATATTTAACAGAACTTTAGAATTTCGCAAATATTCTTTTTAACAAGGCAAATGCTTTACTAATAATAATTTACATATGAAAGACTCTTAATAAAATCAGAATAATAAAAATATGTATCATACGGGGATAATACAGAATTTTACAAAAAAAGAATCAAAATTCGAATAGGAGGCCGTGACTTTGTATTTGAGCATAACTTTTGATTCTAAACAACTTTTCTCAACAAAATTTTGCTATATTTTTTGAAATAAGGTAACTTTATTCTTGAACGAATTTCATATTTTTTGTCCTGCCCTGTATATTGTTTGACTTCAAGCCATTCTAAGGGCATCTGATATGGTTATCGAACATGCACTAACTTTTGGCGGTATTTAAATTTCGGTTTTACAACTAGTAAAAAAATGTCCCATTTGTTGCACACTTAATGGACCACACTGTATATATAGGTCCCGGGTGGTGTAGCTTGAACAAGCGTCCACGTTCGATCAGCAGAGTGAAGCAACGCTCTCTCTGGTCAGAACTTGGATGAGAGCTCCACGGCTGTATCTCTCGGCGCCTCGTGATACGGCTGTCACGGAAATAGTTGGTCCCGGCGGTCATAACAACATCATGACTGTCGTTAGTGGGGTTGGAAGTCCCCACAAATGCACAGCGACGCCTATAATTGGCCTAACGGCTGTTGGCTGAGTGCGAAATAAATAAATAAATAATCAAAATAATCAATAAAGACAGCCTGAAGAATTGGACTAGGTCGGTCAGGTGAAACAAAAGATTGCTTTAATTATTTCTGCAATGTTGTATCTCACCCTATATCATCCAATTTTTTGAATCCGACATCTAACTAGCTTTTCTAAAAACTAAAGCGCTATTAACAAACATTGGATTCCTGGATAACATGATTTTTTGAGTATTTTTTATCTTTGGAAGCAAGTTCGATACTCGGTTATATTGAAAACGAAAGTACCAATAAAAAAATTACAGAGACAAGTAATCTGTAGATGGAATTGGTCTATCATAATTTCTAAAAAGATTAACCACACTTGGTGGGACACAATATTGGAGCAAAAAAATACAGCAGTGATTAGCTGCAACAGCGTCCCCTGTGCATCCGAACCATAAAAGGGCATATTACTCAACAATAGATACTCACGTCTGCCAAATATGAGTACTCTGTGTTAAGGTATTCTTAATTAATTAATTGAAATATGATTTTTCGTTTTGACCTTTAAATGCTCTAACTCATCAGGAGTGCGACTTTGTACTAAGGTATGTTTAGCTTAATCTTCTTATTTTGAATCAAGGATTGGCCCGTTACCATTTGTGCAACTTCAATGAAATGCACCCTGTATGTATATTCAAATAAAGAAATAGCTTTCATTGCAAGTACATTTAATATTAATATATAAAATAAAGTAATATAAATGCATTCCGGAAAAATCTTAAAATGACGAAAGCAATTCGCAGACACACGGAGCAAAAAAAGTATTTTATTAAAGGCAAAGAACCCCAAGAATTTAATTTAAATGAAGTCAAAAACGGCCAAGCAACATAAGAAGTAACTTTAAAACTGCTAAAAGGCTAAGTGATTACACCCTCCTACTGCTCCACTATCCTCTTACGGCTCCACTATCCTCTTACAACAAAACAAAATAATGAAGATCTGCATTGTCGCAGTATCTAACCCAGAATTACATTAATTACGCCTCGCAAAAGCCCCACACCATTATCTGCAGTTTTCGCTTTAGTGTTACCCAAAACCGTCCAGGACGAGCGAAAAGCAAACAAAACTCCCACAAAATCCCATCAGGAACGCTGCATTGTTCGCTGCTGCAGCTTACAAAGCTAATCTTTGCACAACAGCTAAACGAAGCTTGCTTAATTCGATAATGAGCAAACCTTCGCGTAATCCAATCTACAAGTGCATTTCTGCTTTGTGTACCGCACTGTGATACGCAAGAATTGACAACTTGGATATTCTGTGGCCTGCGAACAACTTCTCAAGTGACAGCTCGCCTATATTTTGCTGGCTTGTTACTAAAAGACACTGGCGTTTGGCATACCCAAACGAGGGCAATTCCCAGCAGCAAGAGTGCAAACTTCAAAGCAACAGAACACTGACTGGTGTCAAAAGGCATGATACAGACAAGAATTTGATTTAGTTACTTATTTTTCAGAAGTAGATTTTCGACTGCAACAACCAAAACTCGGTTACGACGTTTTGTCGAATTTGAGCACAATGAAAATCTGCTCGCTATCTCGTTTAATATTCGCCAGGAGGCGTCTACATCTGCTGCATTACTGCAAAAGTGCATCAAAATTACAACGCCATCTATATAAATCTATTAAATGAACTGATCTTTTGCTCTCATATTTGAAGCTTTTTTTATAGCCTTTCAAATTTTAAACTTCTTCAATTATTCATAGAAAAAACGTACAAACTCAGATGATAATTATATTTTACCCAAATTAATTATGCGGGAGGACATTTTAAATAGTGTCCACAAGTCACAACCATTCATAGTCCGTTACAAATAGACCATCACTGCACCATAATCAAACTGCAATCGCGAAGGCCTTTCAGGCCTTTGGAAGGTCCTTTAAAATTTGGGTAATTTATAAAGCTTCCAGTTCACGTATGGGTTCATGACGATTTCACAAGCTTTTACCGCTACCGTCATTATGTCGGGCGAAATGTTGAGTTCTTACATCTACTTGGTACACAATGGTTTCATAAGAACATACCATACCATTTCTCTCTATTTGATCTGCAATAAGAAATTCTTTGTAGACAAACGTAAAATTGATAGTGGATTATGGCTTTGATCTTTCTTGTAACTTATAGCAGTTATGAAACACAAAATGTTCTGAATGATGAACGATGAAAAGGTAATTCAAGTTCGTAGATTATAGAGAGGAGAGAAAATATAAATTTATCTAACGTTGTGGCACCTATTTTATAAATTAATTTGAACTATTGAATAGATTTTAATAAAATTCACTTTACGCTTCGATGCTATTATACTTGTCAACGGAAATATATTTGTTCCTGTTTTTTTGTATTAATTTGTAAATAAAAAAAATTGAAGAAATATTTAATTATAGCAGTTTTTTAAAAATCACCAAAAATGGCCTTAACTTAATTTTCTTAATGAGCCTGGTGTAGTACTGTTTAAGGAAATTTATTTATACTTAATAGAGTTACTGCAAGGCTACCTGGGTGGTTGAGTGGATTTGTAGTCTGCTTAACAACCAGGTGGACATGGGTTCAAATCTGGCCGTAGCCGAGAATTTTTTTTGAGCGGCAATGGATTTGAACTTAGTTAAGTTAGCTGTAACTTGTTGAGTGTGTGTATGTTTGCATGCGGGGGGTCGTAATGTAAGTCGCATGGGGCGCATTACCTCCGTTGCACTTCGCGCTAGGTATGAATGGTCCTCGATACCGAAAGGTAAATGAGGCTATAGATCATGAATGAATGAAAGTTAGTGCAAAACATTTTACAGTACTCTTGATAAAATTATTACTTTCTAAATGAAAGGTTTTAAACGTTGTCAAAAAAGGGTGGATCGTATCCTAATTTCCAATTAAATAAAAAGTTTTCCAGTTCCTAACTTCCAACAATGTTTCCATTTACACCACGTACGTATATCTATATTCTGTTCACTAAACATAAAAACAGAAAGTGGCCTTTGATTTCTAACATTTCATGAGTGCACTTCCAAAATGCATCTTTTGTCTAGGAATGTAATTACAAAAAGTTACTAAAACAAATAGGTTAAGAGTGTGACATTTAATTAGCATCTGTCACAACTACTGTTAAGGATGTTAAACAAATACTGTGTTGGATAGGTACTATTGATGTAGCATTTATTAATAAGTATTTTTATTACATTTTATAAAAGTTCAGGCAAGAATTTCCAGAATAGTATATACTTTGACACTGAATTAATGATATTTATTGTCATTTTTAAATTCAAAGTCACCTTTATGCAGGTACGGAAACCTTTGCAAAACAAAATACAGAATCCCTAGCAGACAAATTTTTCGTATATGCCAACTTCAAAAAAATTTATATGTTTTTGTGTTTACTGAATGACCTATATAGTACGCAATTGACTTTCTTTCAATAATATTTATTACCTGAAACCGCCCATCATAATACGGACATCCAGTCTTTCTTCTTCTACGACCTTTAAAACCTTTCTTCTTTTACCTCTTTAAGGCTTTTCTAGCCAACTTCTTCAGTTTGTCTTTATCGATTAATTGGATCAGTGCCTGGTAAATAAATAATTAGTCGTTCCACAATGGCACAGTACCTTGTAGCAGTATCATTAAACTGTGTCATTGTCGTTAGATGACTGAAGGAAGCAAACCTGATTGTGGACACTTATGTACAAAATATTGTAAAAATATATGAATATGTCTAATGAGACCCAAAGAGTGAAATGAAACACCTAGCAGTATTAATTACATTATTAATCAAAGAGAAAAAATATTGTAGTTTGTAAGATTTAAAACATTTCTAATAGGGCGCTTTTACCATTGGGACAAGAACACTACGTTACACACGAGCTTATTATTGTATTATGAGCAGGAGGGTAACGACGTAAGAAAGTAAGCCCCATCGCGGACGAATCAAGTACGATCGCACACAGCTTCGCTCACTTTTATATTTATGATGGTACACAATATCTAGTTGGCGCACTTCCAATAATTCCAATAATTATTTATGATAATATTAATCAATTGTGTTCTACAATTTAGTAGAAATGAGTTTGTCAATAACAGAATTAAATACATACATAGTTAACAAGTTATACAGTTGAATTCTTTCTATATTTTATCACCTGTACAAAAACAAAAGCATTTTTTTTACCAATTTGTCAAGAAAAATTTGTATTCCACAAGTGATTTAAGCTTGTGTTTTATCAGCAATCGTGTTGCTAAGTAGTGCCACGGTAATAAAACATTTACATATTTTTTTCAGTAAATAAAAATGTTTACTGATTATATTTACTAATACAATCCAATACAATTACACCGATTACTCTAATTAATTCAGTTATTTGTAAATAGATACCCTGAATTTCAGGCTGGAAAATTTAGATCGAATTCGTATTTTGCACACAAATTTTTACGCTTTCGCCTTCTAAAACAAACAATTCATCTAAATTTGTTTAGTTTTTTCCAGAGTAACCTCTTAAGATTTTAAGAAACGACTAAAAAAAGTACGTTTTCTAATTTTCACATATAAAGTGTTATTTTCTAAATATGAAATTATTTTTTTCTACGACTGTTCTGAAAAGAGCCAAAAACACTAACTAACTCTGAAAATCTTACATTTCAAACAGCGTGCGACATCGATGTCATATGAATATTTAAAATTTAGGCGGCGGCTTCACTGTTTGGGGAAACAAAAATCGTTTATAGAGCAAAAAACATGTGTTGTATTCTTGTGTTAAAGTGTAGTACTCTACAATTATTTCAAGTAATACAATGTTCATATACTAATAAAAAAAATGCTATATATTGTTAATGATAATGATGTGGGCTCCGTAGAAAAAGTGTGAAAAGTGCTATTTTCAACACTAGTTGTAGAATATTCTATTTAAAACATGTCACTTTTCATAACTAGTTGGAATTTAAAAAATTTCCAAAACTGGTTATTAAAAATTTACTTTTACCTCAAATTGATATGTAAAACCTTATACAAAATGAGGCATTTCCTAACTGGTTCTATAATAGCTAACGTAAAAAATCAATGTTACTATAAATTTTCATTCAACGTTTTAAATTTTATGTAAAAGCCCTGGCACTGTTTGCTACGCATACTAATTATTTTGTTATAAAATAACGTTTATATAATGCCTACCTAATATTATGCAAATGAAAAGGAACAAATCTAACAACCTAAGCAAATCTGAAAATGATAGATGCAATAATAGCTAATCACTTTATCTCCCAAATACTCATGGTTCATGGCATACCATACTTTCTATTTGATTCCCTTTAAAAAATTAGCCAAATACAGATTCTTTTATTCCACATTAGCTCAGGCAAACGAAGGAACATACGGCAACGCCAATTCTGGCCATTCAAGTCACAAGGACATGCTATCTTCTTTGAACATGACGTCCAAGCGTTTAATTTGGATGTAAGAACATAACAGATTTCAAACAGCTACTCGTATAGAAAACAGTTCGATATCTGAAGCAAAAGGTTATTGCCTTGATTTTGCAAGACTTACGTAGCGCAATTTGCATAACAACAACGCCTAAAAAAGCTATTACTTCTTGTACTGCGGTTCGAGCTTTTGAAAATACAGGGACGTACAAGACTTGATTTCTAAAGACCGTCGGAAGAATCACGAAGATGGCTCGTCAACGGTACTTCGGAATGCTGTCAAGTGATGATGCGATTATTTTTTATATTCACAGATAGTACTTCCCTATTCTAAAGAGATTGAATATGCGAATTCGCTTTTTTACTTCAGTATTTAATCATTAAAAGCTCATATTAATGGAGACTTAATAATTTCAATTTAATGTTTCTTCTAAACTCTGTGAAAAGGAAGTCCTTCGTTGTCAAGGTAAAATGTTATTAAAAATGTTACTTATTGAGCACTCTAAAGTGCCATATTCTTGACGTAATTATTGGATAAAATCGTTTAATTTATTTTCACTAAGAATAAAAAAAATATATATAAGACATAATCTTCGTAATTTTTCAGAATCAATTTGTTCCCAGTACATGTCTATTGATACCTATCAAATAAATCTGCTCAGCGCTCACTTCACGAAGAAATATAAAACGATCTTGAAGTGAATCGTTCTGCTCGTTGTTTTTTCCATAAAACTTAATAGACGATCGTAAAAGGGACACGTTTGAAGGGGGGCATTATAGCAGTCAACCTGAAAAATCTTGTCTGCCATCGCTTCAAAACTTCAAGCATCAAGTCGTAGGTTGTTACACAGGCTGTCCTAGAAATGCTTTAGAGAAACTAAAGGCCCCTCTACATAAATCGAAAGTAATGAATTTCTGTCCTGCTCGTTATTAATAGTAATTATAAATTATTTATTTGAAGGCATGGTTGTTTCTTATGATACCACACATGAAAACTGTTTAAACATGTTTAAGCTATTATGGTCGATTGAATGAAGACCAAGACCTTGGATCGCTATATTAGGCAACCTGAGTTCATGCTTTTTTGTGTATGGAGGTACTAGTGCAGGATACACAAGAAAATTATAAAGAACAAAAATAGAGGTATTATTGTGAAACTGTTAGATGTTATCTGCGAAATGGTGCATTTTCTCAGTCCCTAACTAATATCAAGACACCCTGGATGTGTATACGTTGTGGAATACGAGAACTGAAGCTAATTCCGGAAATAAGTTTAACATATATTTAAGAAAAAACTGATGTGAACTGTTCAAACAATTGTTATTAATGCGAAACGTGAAATATTTTGTAAAGGACCCCTGGCCCACCTAGCTACGTCACTGAATGTAGAGTCACTGTCAAAAATATTGTCCAGGATAATTCATACTAATTTTGTTGACGAAATAAATGTTGACTGTTCGTTTCTGTAATCTTCAAAACCGAATATTAAGCTTATTAGCGTTTTATTATAACCTGTTGCAAACGTATAAAACATTTTATTATATTGGTTTGTGACTATACAATGATAGAAGGAATAACCTACAAAGAAATGGCCACATCCAGTTTAAAGTGATATTTCTCAATACTTAAAACTTCATATTACTATTTCTCAACAATTTTTGACCACAATGCAGGACATTACTTAAGGCTGTGACTATACGTGCTTCAAATTTAAATCGCTGATACTAGTCTCTTACCAAAACAACCCTTAATAAAGCGTGATACAAACTAAGACACTTATGACATTAATGAAAGTAAAGGTAGGTGGTGCAGACATAACGAACTAACACCATATTCTTCCTTGCAATTATGTAGCAATATTGGAACAGCGCGTGCGTGAAATCGCACTTTCCAAAAATAAATTGCTTTCTACCTTATAATAATCGATCTATAAAGTTGGAAGCTATCCGCAAAAAATCTAATAAATCGACACAATGGAGCACACAAAAAAGGACATATTGTGATGAGATTCTGACAACATTAATTATTCAACACTTCTGGGCAATCGAGGGAAGGTTATAATTTCTGTTAAATCAATATTGTGTGTGGTGTTGTGTTTTCCCAATCCACTAAAGTTGACATTAGAATTTTAATTAATAGTTGTATACAATAATAGAAACAATACAAATTATTATTTAAAAAAAACAAGTCACATACACATAGTAACTGCAATATTATGATACGTCAAAAGCAGTCAACTCAGGCAAACTATACCAAATTATCATAATTTTCTTAAAATAGTCTTTTAAAAGGCAAATATCCAAGTATGGCGCTGTACCGTCGTGAGGTGTTAGAACATTACGAAGAAATATATGAAAATACTCTATTATGACGGTGAAATATAGCTGAAATTCTAATTTAGTGCTATTTTCAGCCGCCACGGATAGACATTTGCCATTATATGTGCTATCAAAGGGGCAAAGGTTACGTGTCTGTTGCTTACTTCAACGTCACTTCCACGTACTAAGCATTTATAATTCTATTACCAGCATTACGTGACAAGACCGGTCACATGTAACAGACGTACCCTCAAAGCTTATTACACACAAGATGGTCCGGAATACTGTATTTTAGCAGAGTTAATAATAATAAATGTTGCCCTAAAACTATCCTTGTAATTCAACTATTTTAACTGTATAAGAAAGTATACAAGTTTATTAGTTATTCATTGAAACATTTCGTTTGGTACGTTTATAATCTGGTTATAATATCTTACATATCATTATCATTATATCATAAAGGTAACATCATTGCCAACTGGGAGATACCAAATTAAAAAGATAAACTGGTATTTGTTTCTCAGAATAAATTACCTAAATAGAATGCTTAAAACAGTTATGATATGTTTATTTATTGCCTGTATACTTTACATGTCACAAGTGAAAACACTCTTGACTGTGACACTGTCACTCGACAGTCTAAACCAAATAAACTGTGAATTCACACGTACAAAATATCCACTTGCCCATAATGCCATGGGTATGGAAGAAAGGTTCAAAATTTTTAACAGAATTACCGAAAATATTTATTAAATATTGTTATGTAAAACGAAGTCGAGACTTAAATATAGCTCATCGATGCAGAGTTGAAAACGTTGGTTGCAAAAATAACAACTAATTACCTAAGAATCCAGGTCATAGTAATAAATCAAGGCCGAGATAATTTAATTTTACAATTTGTTATAAATTCAATTATTACCGGCGATTTATTTATTTTGACTTTTAGGTATTATCGGGTATTATTTATAATTTTGTAGCATATTTATACCATTCAAGACTGATGATACTCTACTACTTGTTACTTTTCCACTAATAATAAATGTATTAAATCAATATTATAAGACATCACCCAAATCGAGTACCATTTAACATGTAACACACCGTCACCATATACGTTAATAAACAGTCCAAATTGAAGTTTAATAATAAATGCCGAAAAATCAATTAATTTTAATTACAGAAAAATATTTTCTGAAGTTAATTCATTGTAATCATTTTATATGTTAATAAACACCATTTTTATTAACGTCCTACAATAGAATAAGTGCATGTATTAATATCCGTAAACATGTGATTTAGACAAAAACCATTGTTCATTATCTCAATTACAATTTGTTTGGATAATTATCAACAATTCATAAATACCATAAAGTAAATGTCGTTAATGATTTTTTACTCCCCTGAACAATTAAAATTGTTATAAGCTTATAATCACCAGATTCTGTTATTTGATTTTACGTTGGCACTAGTTTAAAGTTTTCTTGATATCTTGTCCCGATGAAAAAGCCATTTTTCGAAAAAAGCAGAAACACGCACATGTTTTTATTAACCATTCATCTACGAACATTATATTACTCTGTTTCCCTTATTAAAGCTATATAGAATATTACATTGTTTAAAATTATCAATGGGCAAATAAAACTTCCTAACCCAGAACAGCGTTGAAATTTAAGCCAGTTTGCTTACTTCAAAGTGCATTTACTGAGATTTAGTAAAGTAAGGTAAAAGAGGTTGCATTTTGTTATAAAAAAATGTTATGAATACAATTTATTTGTCTAAATTTTCTCCAAAAATGTATCGTCCGCTATACAAAACTTTGTTGTTAGAGTATTTCATTGAATTTTTATGAAAATTTGTTACATGATTAATTTTTGAAATAGTTCGAAATATTTCATTTTCGCACTACTGCGATGATAACTGCAATTTTTAAATTCAAATGACAACTGATATTTCATCATTCTGATATGGAATTATAAATACATTTATAGTCAAAAAGTTCTTTTCCAGTTATATGAGCTTGCGTTGCATTAATTATGATATTACGCATGACATGCATAGTTCAAAACTTTTAATAAACATAATCACTGTAAATATAACTCTTGTGAAAAAAATCGACAATAAAAGTCTACTCCAACACATTTCAATTAATTTACTAGTGTTCAAGAATTTTGCAAGACACTCATAAAATTAAATAACGCACATGCAGGTACTTACGTACATTTAATACGATTATAGTTATTTTTCTATACATAATGCGACTGCTATTTTTTTTCGAAAGCTGCATTATTAAGAAAATTGAAGTAAAAATTATAGATCTGTTTGCATTAATTTATTAGGCATTTTATGAATACTCATAAAATTTAAGTCATTGTGATATTTGAACTCTTAATTTAGATATTGCAAAAACCTAATTAATTAATTAATTACAGTATAATACTTCTTAAAACTAACTGCTAGATATATTGATGTATTTATCCAATAAATTAATTCAACCGTTTTTTGACAGTTTAATAGAGATGCAACTTAACGCTTTCGACGATTTTTGGATTAGACAAGTATGGCCTACTATTAAAGAATTGTTTTCGTGCATGGCTTGGTTAGTTATGAAAATAAATGTAGTAAACCTCAATCAGCGAAAAAATAACAATAAATTATAATTTTTCTGGTGTCCCAGTCATCTCTGACGTGTATACACGGTGGGTTTTCATTACACATTCATTAATTTCATCACTCTCAGGCTATTTGAAAAATTTAATTTTAAATAGTTTTTATTTTATCCTATTATGTTACTATGATAATAACTCCTTAGCAACGAGTTGCGTTAAGATGCATTTAACAGCACCAGTGTTGTTAAGAAAAATAACATACCGATACTTTATTAGCATTTAATCACATGTTGGCAGTGCTGACGTGTATTGTTAGTGACACTGTCACTCTGTCAAATTTGATGTTAGTAGGTTAGATTTTGTTTGTTATTTGACACAGACTGACGCAAAACTTAAGCTGCTAATCTTAAATTTAACATAATCTGACAGTGTACCAACAATACAGTATTGAGTGACTTATTGTTTTTATCTTACTAGTGATACCACCACAGCCATAGCAGATATGTCTCGCTGTTGTGTCATTAATAACAATTGTTCCTATTTTTTTTAAATATTAGTATTTTAGGATAAAATAAACCGTGTTACGATATACGTAACGTTATCTGCTTTCTACATTATTCGAGAATTTTAAAGAACTCCCTCCTAACGTCGCTCGTTCATTCAAACTATTCTCTCGTAATGTAAAAAGCTTGATAACGTTACTTGCATCGTAAATTACTATTTTAACGTTCTTCCCATCTGTCTACAATTAATACAACGCCATCAATTATTTTTTTTAAATAGAATACCCTTATTATTTTTGGATAATTAGAAAGCCTATTAAATTCTTAGTATAACGCCATTTTTCTTCTTTCTCTTAAGTTATAAATAAGGTAACATCAATAAAAAAGAAATGAGCAAAAGTAGGTTGCGCACCCTCTATTTTTTTAATAATTACAAAGCCTATTAAATTGTTAGTATAGCGCCATTTTATTTTTTTATGTGATAAATAAGGTCATAGGGGTACAAAATAAATGAGTAGAAGTAGGCTGTGCAATGTGACTTTGTTTGAAAAATATTAATACTTGCCTTTTTCTTGTGTTCTTGTAATTTGCAGTATTTAACATATAAGGTGCCATATTTATATGTTAAAAATAGTTATTTATGTACCAAGGGCATTATGAATATGTTTATGCACTTTCGAGGGCGACATGTTTACAAGCCTGAGGGCCTCTGGCCCAAGCATTTATAAGTCGCCAGAGGGCTATGAACATCAAGTAATGCTCGTGGTTCATACAACATTTTAGTTTCCACTTTAAAAACGCAAATAACTTGAAAAGCTTGTACAGTAGTCCATAAGGCCCTAGGGCGTTATGAACTGCTTTATATATACCTCGTATCACAGATATAAACAATAAATGATAGACAGCGGAAAAAAATAAATATTTTGTTTTTGAACATTGCCTTGCACAGTCTACGTTTGATCACTTCTCTTTTTACTCCTACGACTTTATTTATCACTTATAAGAAAAAAGAAAAAGTGTTATATAAAAATTTCATGGGCTTTGCAATTATCAAAAAATCTGGTGTGATACACTCACACAACTTCCTTTTACAGTCATCTTATAATTAGTCAAAAATTTCACTGTTTAATTTTTATACATTTGTCAAAAATTTTCAAAAATTACAAATTCTATAAAAACGGTACAAAATAGAGCGTTAGTTGAACAGACAAATTCTCTCTAAAATTTTAAGCTGAATTAAAAAATGTAATAATATACCGGGTGGAGTATTTAAAATAGGAGTTAATAAAAAAATAGAATAAAAAACAAGAGAAGCCCACTTTAGAAGTATTCAACTGGAAAATCACCTAGCTCGCATGCACATTAAAAATGTAATTAAAAATGTAAAATTTGAAAACAATCGTTAGAGCAGTTTTTGAAAAAATCGAAAAAAACTGAAAAATCACAAGAGTAAACACCTACTTCCGGTTATCCGATTTTCTTCAAAAGCTTGCTGTCTCATCTACATAGTACACAAAACTTATATATGACGTTTCAACGCCATACCTCTTTTCATTTTTGAGATATTCTGTTCCCAGACAGACAGACAGACAGACAGACAGACACACAGACAGACAGACAGACCAATGAAAAAAATATGTTTTTGGGGATCAGGGGACTCTAAAACGTGAAGATCTGTTGAAAACTCAATTTCGAATTTTTGGGGTGGATCTAGTGTTGTGCCTTGGTCAATTGACCGGTCAATTAACCGGTCAATTTGACCACGGTCAAAAACTGTGTGGTCAAATTCACTGTCAAATGCTCCTTTAGCCTTAAAATTGCTTATATTAAATTACACTATCAATCAACGGTTTTTTTTTGTAGAAGGTCTTTATTATTAGCTGTAAGCCTGTAACTAATCAAACATTTACTGAAATTGCAAAAATGCAGGGGATTTACATATTTAGCGAGGGGATTCACACAGCGACCAATGTTTCTTGGGGGGTTTCTTAATACATTTTAGTTTGTTATTATTCTCTTCTTTGCTGTACTTATGCAGTAATGATTTGTTTTTATTGAAGCGTAAATATATGGCCAATAAATGGTGTATTATTTTAGTTACCGAGAGTATAAAATGAAATATTTGTTAAAACTGTTAATTATATGCACTTATAAATACTAAACAAAAGGTTTTGTGGTAATATGATACTAGTTAACCTTGTGACTTGCTTAAACTTACAGAACTATCAATACAATTGATTAAAAAAAGGTTAATTACAAAAATTTAAATGGTCAAATGAGCGGTCAATTGGCTGGTCAATTGACCGGTCAATTGACCAAAAAGTTGTTGACCGGTCAAAGGCACAACCCTAGGTGGATCCAATACTTCCTTTATTGTAAAAGGAAGTAAAAACAAGGTACTCCATTGGAAAAATATTCTATAAATCGTTGCTGCTTTGTTTTTCAAGTGACAGCTTTCCATTGTAGACAGATGGAAAGAGCGTGAAAAACTATTTAAAATCAGTTTTTCAATTTTTCAAAATGCGCGAGGGTGACAAAATTAAGTGTGTAATGAAAACCCACCCACACTGTATAAAATATCCTGGAAAATATAAAAACAAATGAAAGTGTCCTAATAACGTCAAAATGCTTTGCTTAATTGTAGCACACCTCATATCAGTGTAAAGAGAGAAATTTAAGTATTCTCGACAGTTTCACAGCCACCCTTGACGTTTGCCACTTGGTGTCAGCTCCGGCAATTTCAGGAACGCTGTCCAGTTAAAAAAGATTCTTAAAAGGGAAAATTGACTAGTCTCTAAGAAGCGAGTGAATAAAAATTAATTAGGCATGTCAAACGCATTTGTTTGCGTACAAGTAAAATAATAAAAAAGCCCACTCCGATAATAAAATGAGCCACGCTCTTGACAGCGCCGGTTCCAAAACAACTTAATTAGAGAGATTTTACAATTTTACGACCATATAAAACCTAGTATTGTGCATTAGCGGCGCAAATACGTGGAACCCCAGGGCTCCACCTACATAGCGTTAAAATTACAACGGCCTTCTCTATCTGAAATATCTGCAGCTGGAAAGTAATCAAACTCGTCGTGGTGCTTTAAAAGCGCAGCTCGTAAAACGGGCAATATCTTTATTTTTCCGCTAGCACGCGGATTCCAGCACACCTACGTCCAACCGGTTGCGAGAAAACAAATCATACAATGCTATATGCACTCACAGCTACTGTTTACATTTGCAAACATCCAATTGATCCACATTCTTGCATAAATGTTTCGGAAACGAGCGAAACGAACACACGCCACTGACTATTGTTGCGAAACACCGGTTAAATTGACAGCAAGTGTACATAAATACGCTAGCTCTATGTTGGTGCAATTATTTTATCACAACGCTTTTACCGGCCGTACCGTTGCACAATTCCTAAGAACTGGAAGCCGATTCGGTATGTGGAAGCAAAGAACTCTGAGGGTTGTTTCCAATGTTGTCGTTACAGGGATAATCTCAAAAAATCCCATGCGAATTCCATCGAAACAACTTATAGAAACAACCCTAATCACCATTAGTTGAACTCGCTACCTCCCAAAATCTAATTAAACTTACAGCTTTGCCCCAACAATAAAATACAATAAAACCTACCCTCATATCAGGATTTTAAATCGATTTGGCAACGTCCCATTCAACAGCGCACGCTCTGCCACCCTCGCATCAGCTGAAAGTCTCGCCCCTTTGCAGGAGTTCCAAAACAGTGGGGATTTCGCGAAAAATTAATTCGGCTTATTAAATTAGTCCAGGAGCTTGCAGTATTTTGAATTTGTGAAATTCCTCTCCACTTCAAGCATCAGTTAAAAGCCCCGCAAACATTCGTGTATCTCTTGGGTAAAAAAGGATCACACTTCACAAACTCTAAGAATTCCTTTTATCTATGCATTTATAGACCCCGTTATGAAGAAATGTGGTTGTGGTGGCTTTTGTGAATGCTACAGTTTATAATCTTAAAAGTGGAAATTAAGTTACTTATTTAATAATTAACAATAAATAACAGACCAGATAATCATTTACAACTAACGAAATATGACATACGTATGACTAGCCTTAATAATGACATTTGACTGTTGTTTACGAGTTGTCAAAACTAATTTCCACTTCTGATTCGGATATTAATAGCAGTTATGTGTTCTAAATAAAATATAAATATCAACACAAATATCTTTCCTACTTCGTAGTGGTAATTTCAAATTTTGTAATAAAACGGTGGAATGATATGCATTCAATCAATATTTCGAAAACTCAGGATAGTCATACTTAGTCCTATGCTTCGGACTGAAAATGATTAACCATTGCATAATACTTATGTAGTACCTACAGTACAAACAGAACAAGATTAAGTTCTTCAGCACAAATTAAAAAATGAATTGTGGTTACTACACGACTTTCTTTTACAGCTTGTAAAAAATTAATTTCGTGATTTTTTTTAAACTACTAATCAAAACACTGTTCCGAGAAAAGTTATAGGTAATTACGTAATAAAGTATATAACAGTTTTAAAAAATTTTATTCCCATTATTTTTGGACACTAAATTTGCGATTTTCCAAAAACTGTACGTACAAACAAACATATTAAACAAAAGTTGTAGATAATTGCACAACGTATGCTCATGTTCTATGAAATCAAGCAATTATAATTTTTTCTGGAAAACGGAAAAACAAGAGTCAAGTATCAGTTCCGGTTACCCAATTTTAACAAAAAAATATGAAATATACATTTTCAGGGCAATCGATCAAACCGTCTTGTCTGTAGAGCGGGTACAGACTCACAGACAGATATCTCTACGAAAACCAATTTTTCCGAATCAGAAGACAGGAAGACTGATATTTTCGCAAAAACCTCGGGTTAAAAAAGCACGATTACTATACATTATTTCATGCAATAAAAGAAAGTAAAAGTTATCGAATATAGTACCATATTTTCTACACTACGCTAAACATTTGTAGAAAATTATTTAAAAAATTGAAGTAAAGTTATTCTACATACGTGGTAGGTACAATTTATTTTGTTATTACAGCTAGAACGAAATAGTTTTCGTATTATCGGACCAACTTTTCAAGAGCAACATGATGGTAAAAACAGAAGTAAAATATCTTTATTAGTTTCAGAGCTACAGTCGAAAAATGAAAAATTTCACAATCCTGTTCGACGTCAAAGTTGGGAGCCTTAATGCACTTCTCACGTAGATTAATATAATCTAATCAGAATTAATATGTGGGCTATAGTTTTTGAGTTATGGCCTAAAAACTGTTTAATGCAGATCGTAGTTACCCTTTCAAATATAGTGTCCGGCGTAACTTTGGGCAGATAATTTTTTTTTAATTTTCCATTTATTAGAAAATTTTATTCTTGATAAAAGTCCCTACATCTTTTCACACAAAAAATGCCCTTGCAAAATTTAAATATCTCCTTTCGTATACGGGGAAGGTTCGAAAATATGAAAATGGCTCAAGAATAAAGTACAAGCCCTTATCATTCAAAATGCACAAAAAAAAATTGACAAGTTGCTTAGAATTGAAAGGTGTCAAAAGGAAGTCACAGACTCGTTCGCCGAAAAACAATTGTATCTGGTTTTTCCATTTTTTGCTACCATCCTGTGCATTATGGAAAATGCGACACTTGTTAACTTGTTACCGAATACGATAAGTATATACTGTTGAACTTGAGTCTAGCTCATGTAGCAACCAGAAAATTACATTAATCGAACGGAACTAGTTCTAAAAAATTGATTTTTTGCATCTCAAGTATTTAAAAAAACCTGGTGTGATGCACCCACACAACTTCCTTTTAGAGTGATCTTATAATTAGCCAAAAATTTGAATTTAATTTTTAAGCATTTGTCAAAAATTACAAATTCTACAAAAACGGTACAAAAATAGAGCGTTAGTTGAAGTGACAATTTTCTCTAGTATTTTCAGCTGAATTCAAAAATGTAATAATATACCGGGTGTTCTATTTGAAACAGGAGTTAATAGAAAAAATAGAAAAAAACAAAAGAAACCCAAGTATTCAACTGGAAAATCATCTATCTCACACCAATACATATTAAAAATGTTTTAAAATTTAAAGTTTGAAAAAATCGTTACAGCCGTTTTTGAAAAAATCGGAAAAATCGCAAGAGTAAACCCCTACTTCCGGTTATGCGATTTTATTTAAAAGCTTGCTGTCGCATCTAGATAGTACACAAAACTTATACAGGGTGTAGAAATGCTTTACGCACCATAGGGATTTCAATGGTAATTTCTTCATATGAAAATATTTGCTTCCCTAATTATTTTAGAGCAAACTTGTATGGAAGTTTTTTGTAGAGAAAAAAAATTCTGTATCCATGTATGCCAGCATTTGTCATTTTACATTTCGGAAAACCGAAAATTTAAAGAAAAAAATTACATTTTTCGACAAATCAGTGGTGCCTTGAATTACTAAATCATCTCAACGCATCAACAAATTAGTTTGCTGCTTATTTGTTTGCATCTGTCAATGTAACGGCAACCAAATAAACAGCAAACTAATTTGTTGATGCTTTGAGATGATTTAGTAATTTCAATGCACCACTGATTTGTCTAAAAATTGTATTTTATTTCTTTAAATTTTCGGTTTTCCGAAATGTAAAATGACAAATTCTGGCTTAAATGGATACAGAATTTTTTCTATAAAAAACTTCAACACAAGTTTGCTCTAAAATAATTAGGGAAGCAAATATTTTCATATGAAGAAATTACCATTGAAATCCTATGGTGGTAAAGTATTTCTACACCCTGTATATGACATTTCAACGCCATACCTCTTTTCGTTTTTGAGATATTCTGTTCACAGACACACACACAGACACACAGACCAATGAACAAAAACATGTTTTTGGAGTTCACTGGGCTCTAAACGTGAAATCTGTTGAAAACTCAATTTCGAATTTTTGGGGTGAATCCAATACTTCCTTTATTGTAAAAGGAATTAAAAAATCAATAAGAAACGATTCATATATCAATAACAATTCAAAGCAATTAAAATTTTTCATTGAATGGTATATGTTATAATAAATACATAGTTAGAAATAGTGATGGGCTTATTCGAATGAAAAATAACCGGTTATCCGGTTATTGAAATAACCTCTGTAACTCGGTTTTCGTTCCAAGTATTCGAATGAAAAACAACCTCATCTGATACGTACTACGTGCCGTATCTCAACAACCAGCGAGTGATCGAAATTCGGTAAATAATACGTCATTTATAACTATAAGCAAGGCAGATTGTACTGATTGACCCAAGTGAGGCTCGCGGCTGCTTGTTGATGTTATTAACACATTTGAGACTCCCAGTCGACCAGTTAAATTTATGGGGGCCGTTCCTATTAAGATAACGCTCTGCTGAGTATGAGATTTGCCGAAGCTGTGTTGGTATTAATTTATAACGGCCTAAATTTTTACTTCGAAACGCGGTTGATTATGCCTAATAAGGGATAAACAGAAAGCGAAATAAGATGTTCCAATATCGTAACAGATTTATATTTAATTTTTAATAACGGAGCAGTCGATGCCCATCCGTCGTCATATGATATGAACGTGGGACAAGAAGTGGATTTCGATGTTGAAAATTTTAAGTGTGCGTCCTTAGAACCGCGGACGGCTGAACGTAGATAAATTATGGATTCTAAAATACACCGGTATCATGTGCATGCGAAAAGGGAAGGGTGGCTACTAGAGAATTTTAGGAACTAAAAATAGGGTCAATAGATACTTTGTATTCGCATATTTATAATTTCTTTATGATTAGTATTGATATAACTATTCCCAATGGTTTAAACTCCTTAGAAATCAAATAAAAATAATTTACACAATTATTATAATTAACGATTAACTGAGTTCCTCTGCTATCTGCAAGTTACGATGCCGATGCAGATGACGGTGAACCGCCAACCGGCAAAGCGGCGAAATCGAAACGAATCGAAAGCCAAAATTTATTCGAATGATTATTCAAATAATCATTCGGTTATTGATATCATTCGAATGCAAATAATTCGGTTATGAAAATTGTCCGGTTATGCCCATCACTAGTTAGAAACCAAACCTAGAACATACATAATAAAAATAAAAAACAATACTCCAACAAATCCATGCTAAATATTTGTTATAACGTTATAACATTTTAATTTAAATTATAATTGTTTTGAATTCTTGGCGATGTTCGGATCGTTTGTTAATACATTTTTTAAGAGACCTGTATTTTTTTACTTTGCATACAAAACATGAGATTTTTACCACTAATTTCGATTAACGTAATTTTCTGGCTGCTAAGTGAGCAAAACTCAAGTTTGACAGCACATCCTTATCCTATCCGCTAATCAGTTAACTTTGAAGTATCTAATTTTCCATAATACACAGAGTGATAAGAAAAATATTGGAAAAAATCAGTGAAAATTGTTTTTCGGAGTAGATGGCTGTAACCATATACGACGAGATATTTAGATTTTGGCGTGTGCATTTTGAGTTTAAGAAGATGCAAGGACTGTTCCAAGCAGCAAAACAAGTTACTTTTACCAGATTAAAGCCAAGATAACTTGATTTAGTCAAAAGTACGTAATTTCAACGTCTACTTTTAACCTACAGCAGATATTTGCCAGTTAGTAGTTTTTTTTAGTAGTATTTACCTAATTTTTTCATAAAAAACGACTATGAAGCCTAAGCGCCTTTGAGGTAATTCTGTAGGAACATATTACGTCATAATTCCTTAAAATCTAACGAAAAAGTTGGAGAGACTTTGAGGTTAGTCAGTAAGGAAATAATACGTGATGATGTTCTAAATACTAACTTCATGGTCAAAGTTTTTGGCTTAGTAATAGAATAAGGACAATTTACTCAATTTTGACGTAAAAATGTTCCGAATTTTGACTTAACTTTGAAGTCAAATATAAGTCAATGATAAACTTATTAACAAACTTAATTCCTATTTTACGTATGGTTGACGTAATTTTAACATAAATGATTACCAGTTATACTTTCTAGACTTAATAGCCACAGTGCCTAACAAATATGACTTCAAAGTTAATTTACCTAACCAATAACATTTAGTAAATTGCCTCTTAGTTTTAAATTAGGTCTTTATGCCTTTACAAGGGTTTAACACCGTCGATAACGTTGCGTTGATGATATTCTATGCTTTACAATTTCGTGTGTATACCTGTTGTCAGAAGAACCGTGTTTCAAAAGTGTATTATTATTGTGAACGATTATGGAGGCCGTATAAAGAAAATATTAAATAGTACGTTTAAACCATATCGACTCACTACACATTATTATCGCAGAATAAAACGTACGACCCAACATTCACCCCTACAACTGTTAAATCTGTGAAATCATCAACTTTTCCATCAGCAGCAATTGCATCAAACACTGCACAGTCGACAATAAATTTAAATTGAACAGCACCTTACTTTAAAAATATAACCTAACAGTCGAATAAACCTATTTAGGGTTAAACGACCATTTTAGTGTAGTAACTTCAAGGTAAATTTTACCTAAATAGGTATTACTCGACATTTAAGTCTTCAGTTTAAGTAATTTGGACCTTATCAATGGGAAAATTGTTTATTAGGTCTACATTTTAAGGAATCTAAACTTTTAGGTCATATGATTTTACATCCGCCATATTTCTTGTAGGAGCCTCTTTTAGAATGAAATCTAGTTACTATATAAATAAATAATTATGCACCCGAAGAAAATCAAATAAAAACCTTTTGTATTAATACAACTAAGCAACCATATAAAACGATTTGGTAGCTTTAAGAACAAAAATTTTAAAATACAAATAAACTGTTTATTATTATTACTTCTAAAATGTAAAATATTTAGGGCGCGCCGATTTTTTGGAAGTACAATACTCATATTAACAATAAATTTTGATTGGCAATTACATCAACTTTACAGAACTTATGGAATTCCACGTACAAAGTCGCTAATATTAATAGTAATCATTAACCTAGCCATAATAACGGTTACAACTCATACCGATATAAGTTTGGTCTAGGCCGCGTCTTATTTCATATGATTATTCTGTAGTAGTATTTCTTATTGGTCAAAAATAATGAGGATAACTGACGATCGAGAAAGAAAGTCTGCTTTTAACAAAGATGTGATTTTGTCGAAAATTCGAAAATACGACGTAAATCCCACGTAATGTGTAGGTCTTAAATACCTACTTAGGGAAATGCGTTCTCTGACCAACAGGGAATTATTCCTTATATACCTATTTAGGACGTCGCCTTGACGTCCTCTAATTCCCCACTTACGTATATTTTTACGTAAATTTTAGGTCAATAAGGTTTATTTGAAGTTGGTTAGGATACCTACTGTAAGTCTAAATTACGTAATTTAGCCAAAAATGCTGCTTGGGTTATCAAGATTTTCTGATAAAATGACAATAAAAAAAAAAATCGATGCGTCCACCTTTATGCCCGACACTGTACATACTTTATCATAGTTAACTCTACTAATCCAAATGTTATGACAATTTTTCTTATAAATGCATATCCAATAGACGATAAAATTGAAAAACAGAATTGTTTTCGAAATTTATACGTTTTATGCATTAATCAATGGCAATGTATCAAACTAAATACTTCAAGTTAAATATTTACACAATAAATTTTAAATATCCTACAACATTCGCTATACACAACTGGGATACTTTTTATAAAATTTACTGCATTATAAATGTACATCGGTTTAAACTCTTTAAACGCAACTTTTAACGTGCCTGCAAATCATACTTAGGACTGGCAACAGAATATCACACCTTTCCTGTTTTGGAAACTAAAACAGTAATTACTATTTGTTTCTTGCCTTTTAGTATTTTTTATAATTTACAAATTAAACTAGATGGGAATATATTATTCAAGCTTTCAGATCTAGATGTGTAACTGTATCTTCAGCAAGGAAATTAAAGAAATGCGAATAAAAGCCACTACAGAATGCCATCATTCGGAAGTGATGTAAAGCCGTGGGTTCCATGTTACTACGATGTGTAGTGTGTAAAAGATACCTTGGGTTGGAACTCCTTAGCCTCGGGGAAATTCTAAGTAGAACTTTAACCATATGACTAAAGCAGTCGGTGTCTAAGGTACCCGGTACTCCGCTTTCCTAGATCTTGTCCATAACAAACACACACAGATAATTACCAAAATGCCTCCTATATTGTTGAAAAATAATACAGGACACCTTTATTAGTATAAGTACGGTTTACTCATTTCAAAATTGTTTTTTATTTATTCGTCTTACTTAACATGTGTATTATAAAACGACTAAACTGTAAAAACTACACAAGTAAATACACTAAATAAAAAAAAGTGCCATCATTTTTATATTACTAAAGTTAACTATGACAAAGTACGTACAATATATGTATATATTTGAAACGGTAACAACTTTTGGCATTTAACCGTGTCAAAGCCAAGTATAATTTGCATTAAAAAAAACAAAGTTTTAGGTCGTCTCTCCCGATTATATTAATCTACGTAGAGCTGCATTCAGAATACCCACTTTGTTTTTTTATATTTTAAAGACAAGTGAACTGTGATATCAAATAGGAATTTTTAATTTTTCCACAGTTACTCGGAAACCAATGCAAAATATTTGTTTCTGGCTGTAATGACAAACGAGATTATCAGAAGTAATACTATAAGTACTTCGATATTATCGGGTTATATGTCGATAACTTGTTGCACAATAATAAAAGAGTGTCAGTTTGACAGGTTAAATAGTCCGACCGCGTCAGTGTGCGGATTATTTTGTCAAACTGACACGATTTGTTACTGTGCAGGAGTTTGAGACGTATAACCCGTTCGAACTACGCATTGTATCCGATTTGATTATTTTTTGAGTAAATTTCAATATTAGAAAGAAATAAATATTTATTGGCAGCTCGATTTGTTTGTATTAACCTAGCTGAAAGTCATCTCCATGAAAACAACATCAAGTTGGCAAAAGTTATGTATTGCGTCGCCTAGTGAAGTTACTCTAGTATAATCGAAATTATACAAGATAACTTAACTACATCCAGCCTTCTGTTTGGTTGAGATCGATACGAAAAAAATAATCATTTCAATCCTATACATTCATAAGAATTCAAATTTGTTATTGATATGATTTCAGTAGTTCGGTCATAAAAAAACACCAAGCTTAAATGAAGATTTTGTGATGAAAAAATAATACGGTCAATAGTATTATTTTTTCATAGTACATAGTACAAAAATTTAAAATCATTAAAATTATACGGGATGAATGGCCGTCGACACTGAAAAGTAAAAGAAGCTAAAGATTGAATAAATACGTACCCTGTACATAACTATTTGAATAAGGAACAATTTTAAAATTACATAAATATGCAACATATAGGGCAGTGGTTCTCAAAGTATGGTACGCGTACCCCTTGGGGGTACGCGAAAATTTTTAGGGGGTACGTGGCAGGCCAACAAAAAATAAAACAAACCTTTAAACTTAAATAGGGGAAAAAATTATTTGTGTGCTTAAGACCACATGGGAGAAGTGTAAACTTCTATGGCATTGGGTATAATAAAATTCTGCATAAAAAAATACCTTTTATATCACCCTGTATAATTTTCCACCAAAAAAATTAAGTTTTAGCGAAAATATAAGGTTTTGAAATTTTGAAATTTTTGATTCGCCTTGTATAAGTCAAAAATTATATATAGTGGTGCAGCAATATCTCTTTGTTTTATTTAAACATGAGGCGTAATTGAGTTCGACGGTCATGAATTGGACGCTAAGTACCTGGCTTCCTTTAAGCCTACCCTTAAATTGGACGCTGTCGAAAGGATTAACATAACTGCCTCTTTCGTTAATGATATTCTAAGAATTTGCTATTAGAAATTTAGAAATGAGGAGGTATATTTTCAAGTATTTGCAAATAGTTTTTATTTTCCTATTTTACGAGGTCGAAGTTAGTTGTGCCTCCATTCGCTTACAGCAGTTATGGAAATATCGAAAGTTATAAGTGAACGTGGAAAAGAAGTGCTGATTGTGGACTCTGCCAAATTTACAAAAGACAAAGTGCTGAAAAGCGGTGAAACTTACTGGAGATGTGCTATACGTTCCTGTAAAGCAAAGGTTTTTACGATGGGCATAGAAGACCTTATTTCTCGTAGTGATTTGCAACATGATCACCCTAAAGACGCTAAAAAGTTAAATCGCCAAGTAATAAGCAACAGTGTGAAAAGAAAGGCAACAGAAGAGGCAACCGAAAGGCCTTCTAAAATAATATATTCCGTCCTAAAAAACCATAGTGAACAAATGAGTACGGTATCTGTTCGAGATATTTGTTACATTCGTAATAATTTGTACAATAGTAGGCGAAAACTTCAACCACCACTACCAAAATCTACGGAAGACGTTATAGATATGTTGAGGAATGTGAATATTTCAACAATTAGACAAGAGGATTTTCTATTCGTGAACGATCAACAGTCAAAAATTTTTGTGTTTTCGTGCTAGACAAATATTCGCTATTTATGTAGTAGCGAAAAAATTTACTTAGATGGGACATTTCGTTACTGCGCACATTTTTTGCAATTATTTACCATCCACACGCTTGAAAATGGACATTACATTCCATTGGCATTTTGTTTGCTTCCTGATAAACAACAAATAACTTACGAAAGTGTTTTTATGTTACTAAAAAATACGTGCGAGACTGTCGGCTTAAATTTCAAACCAAAAAAAGTGGTGGCAGATTTTGAAAAGGCAATCCATAATGCAGTGCAGGTAGTATGGCAAGAATCACAATTAATTGGATGTTGCTTTCATCTCGGACAGGCTTGGTTTCGAAAAATACAGAAACTTGGACTAACGGCGGAATACAAAACCAAGAAAGTGAAATAGGTAGGTGGCTCAAATACACGTTTGGCTTGCCTTTTTTAAACCCCGCTGATGTCGGTGATTGCTTTGCTTATGATTTCGCGGAAATACAGCCTGAAGATGAGAAAGTGTCGAAATACGCAGACTGTCTAGTGGACAATTATATCGGTGAAGAAGCCAGTTTTCCGCCGGAATTATGGGCAGAGTGCAGCGACAGCATCGAAAGAACCACAAACGCGTGCGAGTTTTTTAATTCTAGATTTAATTATAATTTTTATTCGACCCATCCTAACATATTTGCGTTTATTGAAGTGCTAAAACAATTTCAAACCGATACATATGTAAAACTTCAAAGTTTAACAGAAAAAGTAAGAATTCGAGACCCTGCAGTATGTAAGCGTACAGAACTGTATGTACCAATATAAGCCGTTATAATTTAAGGGAAATTTCAAGATTTCATTTTGTGAAATGTGTTGCTCACATGTATTCTAATGTAAATAAGTAATTTGATTTGTAAATATACAGCCTGTTCAAAATTAAGTGTGCACTGTTGCTATCTCGGTTGCTATTATAGCTACAAAGTTGGTTAAATTAGTAAAATAGTAGCATATTTCGTGCCGATTAAAATGGCTTAAACAAAAAAACAATTGAGCGTCGGGTTTTTGACATATGTCAAAAAATTCATTTTTTTTTAATGGAACTCCCTGTATATTTTCACGTCAATCGATAGCCAATCTTCTTCTGAACAAAAAACTTCTTATACCCTACTATCCTAAAGTTAATAACAATGGAGATATACTCCTGTTCAAAATTAAATGTGCACTATTGCTAACTTGTTTATTATGGGAGCTACAACGTCGGTTAAATGGGCGAAATAGTAGTATTTTTTACGTGAATTATGGGGGTAATTATAAAAAAACAATTGAATATCGCACCCTACTTATACATTTTAACATATTTTGAAATAAAATTCTAGCAACTCATTTAAACTTGTTTTTAGAGAATGTAATGTTATTTCAGAATATGTTAAAACATATAGGGTGTTTCAATAAAACAAAAGTTTTGCTAAATATCTCAAAAATGCGATATTCAATTGTTTTTTTATAATTACCCCCATAATTCACGTAAAAAATACTACTATTTCGCCCATTTAACCGACGTTGTAGCTCCCATAATAAACAAGTTAGCAATAGTGCACATTTAATTTTGAACAGGAGTATATCTCCATTGTTATTAACTTTAGGATAGTAGGGTATAAGAAGTTTTTTGTTCAGAAGAAGATTGGCTATCGATTGACGTCAAAATATACAGGGAGTTCCATTAAAAAAAAATGAATTTTTTGACATATGTCAAAAACCCGACGCTCAATTGTTTTTTTGTTTGCGCCATTTTAATCGGCACGAAAGATACTACTATTTTACTAATTTAACCAACTTCGTAGCTATAATAGCAACCGAGATAGCAATAGTGCACATTTAATTTTGAACAGTCTGTATTTTATACTGGCTAGTAGCCCATTTATGTATTCTACTGTAAATAAGTATGTACCTAGTAATTAGATTTATGAATATGCATTATTCTCACTTTTATAAAAATTTAAAATATGCTTGCAGGCCAAGCTCCTTCATGGGGTGTTAGTGCCTCACCATTATTACATCAGAGGCGCTACAGTACGTTGCGCTTGTGCCCTTGGTTGCATACGTCCACGGCCCTCCTGGATTAATATTAATCTAGAAAGTCACGCCTACGTTACAGATAATTTATCAAAAACCCAACAGATGGCGCCAAAGTACGTTGGCTTCAGAATCACAAAAATTATGCAAATGTGGCGGGCCGCGTAGAGACGTCAGTCTCGCACTAATCAAGGAGGCTGTGAAACAGATATAACAAAAACAATTATGTACAGACGAGGTAAGAAACACAAGCAATTTGTAGGAATATGTGCCACTATAGAATGTACATTTCGCAATATTTCCGTGTACCACATTAAACAGGTTCCAAATTTTACTTCGTGTTTTATTTATTTTTACAGTCGGAGTTAATAATAATGCACTCGGCGAAAAGACAAATAGAACAGAATGAAGCAACAATCAGAATACAGACGAAGAAAGTTACAGTGACTGTTGGAAGGGCGAAAATTGTAAAACTAAAAACCTAAAAAGGCCTGTGTTAGAAATTGCAAAGAATAAAAACATGATAAGTAGGCAGTTGATTTGGCATTTGGTATTACATAGTATCTTTGTTTTAATTAGTGGTCACGCATTCGGTAATTCTGTGTTTTTGTTTCAAACCTCAATTGAGCAACTACAAAGACGCCAAAAGCCATAACTCAGTGACAACTGATAAAAACACATGAAACTCAGGCCGTGCCATGTGTCCAAGCTCTAAAACGAACACCATCATCGTTTGCTGTTCCGGGTCAACCTTCACAAAACATTGTATTGCATTGAATTGAATAACGCAATGCTAAAGGAATGAATGTCCGCGAGAATTGACTACTTCGTGATCTTTTCGATCCTCGGAACAAATCCGGACTGGAAATTTGGATTTGATCCAAATCGATCCTGACCTGGATTCATTTCTTTGTACTGAGTCCAACCTGATCGACACGTCACTAGTTGGCAGCGTTAATTAAAAATGAATTTTTAAAAAGAATGAATTATATTTATGCACAAGAACAAGCTGGAAATAATTTTCATAATGAAAAATTGGTATTATTATACATTTCTTCACTAATGAGTTAGAAAATATAATTGATTCACCTAAAGATATCGAATATTTGTTTCAAATTTACCTAAAAAAAATCTGGTGTGATACATGCACACAACTTCCTTTTACAGTAATCTTGTAGTTGTCAAAAATTTGTTTTTAGCTTCTCTACTACAGTGTATAAAAATACCAAAAAAAAAATAATCCAGCAGTGATCATTTTGTTTTCTATAGAAATAAACAATTTAAAATTGCAAACTTAAGAGCATGTTTAAAGTTTGAAAGATTTAAAAATTTAGAAACCATATAGAACTTCAAATTTTTAAATACTTCAAACTTAGTATGGTAGAAAAATAAGTTGTTTTGGATGACGAATTTGAAATTATTTTACCTGATAGATTCACAACAAAATTTGAATATGAAATTGAAAATTGAAATTAAGATTTGTTTATAAAGGTCGTAAATAATAGGTGATGAAAAAGAAGTTCATGAAATTATTTTTCCATAATTTTCTCTATAATTTTCTTACTTAAATTGTAGTCAGTTTGGAGAATGCCGTAAAAATGTTAATGATAATTTAGAAAGTGGAAATCATTAAAATTGTAGTGAAAACTGTAAATCATTACCAAATTTAGTCACTTGTGAAGTGAAATTTGACCCACAAACCACGGAATACATACTACTAATTTGAAATAGAAAAGGGCTTTAATAGAATCCCGAATTTATTTTACAATATTATTATTAACCAGTTAATTTTTTGTTCATTCTTTTCCATTTCTAGTTTTTTCAACTTGAGTACCACTACTAGTTTTCAAATTATGACTGAAGACCTGTGTGCCAAAATAACACGTGAGCAGATTTTTTTTATCGAAAAGGCCGATATCAAACATGGTTCACTTCCTCTAAGTTGTAGAATTGCAAATCTAATAAGTTTATGCAATCTTTTACGCAACAATTTGACAATAATTCATGCTAACTGTTTAGTTTGAATAAACTAACATTTTTATTATTGTATTTTGATTTACTAAATAATCTTTGTGTTCTAATTATATTTTTATTTTGCAGCTTCTTGTAATTCTATAACCAAGAGAATTTGATCCGTAGCCATAGTTGATATCAACCCTTTTGATAAAAACAACATCACCTGTTTATTTTGTACACATGTTGTAAACTGCCCTGTATAAATATCGCATATGTAATTAATTATAAATACATACAACTTTATTTTATTTCTTTTAACGATTGTAATTGCCATGTAGTACAATATACTATCTGAAGATGCGCAAAATTTGTTTGCTGTCCTTATACATATCTACTGAAACTTTGAAATTTAAATCATGAAGAATTCTATTAAAATTTCCAGTCCTCCAGCAAAAATGAGTTTCCTCCAATTAAAAGCAAAAAAGACTGACCTGGATCAGACCAGAATCTCGTCGCCAATCATATCTCCCCGATCACTAGACTCCAGTTTGGGTGGAAGTTCTCCCCCTAGCGAAAAGTACGACGTTGACACGCTATTTCAGACGGTAAAAGATGGTGACCACGAGAAACTTGCTCTCATTCTAGGTAAGTCTAAATGAATTTCCCGATACGGTGTTAATTTGAATGTGGTATTCAGGCTCGCACGGTGTTCCGTTAAGCACGCCTGTGGAGGAGTTCGACGGGGGCACAGTCTTGCATTACGCCGCCCTGAACGGCATGCTGTCCACTGTTCACATGCTTGTAGTAGCTGGTGCCGAGTTGGACATATTTGATAAGGAGCAAAACACGGCCCTTATGTGTGCAATACTTGCTTTCAAGAATAGCGTTGTTAAATATTTGATCAAGGGGGGTGCAAGCATTACGTTGAAAGTAAGTTGACTTTGCATTTTGTTTTTTTCAAGTTTCTATTACAGTGAAGGAAAGAATTACTTAAAAATTGTTTGGAATTGAATTTTTCAAAGTATTTTTACTTTAAATGCTTTCATTTGCTTATATTTTAAAAGCTACGGTGCCATCTTACTTTTTATCCATATAAATATTCCATTTTCCTATTTTTAATAAACCACATCCATGTACTGATTGAAAAACAATACGACCAATATATTACAAAAGTCAGAAGCTGTAGAGAGGTAGATGCTGACTAGGACCATTTTATGTTAAGTCTCACTTCACGCAAGACTGTATGTATAGAGACAAGAAAGACTTTCAGAAGATCAGAAAGAAAATACAAGGTAGAAGACAGTTTTAAAGAACAGAAGAAGGAAAACATTATAGAAGACACATTATCTCTGAAAAAGGGAAACATGAAAAAAAGGTTTGATAAGAACTGTGAACACACACTTAAGAAGAGAAACAAAGCAAGAGAGAAGAGAGAACATGTTAAGAATAAAAACCGAGAAAAATACAAGAGTATGTCCAGAACAAAGAAGATCTAAAAAGATATTAAGTGACATAAAAAGAGGCATAAAGAGAAAGAGATAAGGGAATTAGGGGAAAATTGTAAAGCTAAAGAAATAAGACATTTTTCAGGAGGTGAAAATGGCAAAAGAAACAAAAGCCAAGATAACATATACGAGAGGCATGAAAGGAGACCTTAATAGGAGATGAGGTACAAATTGTGGGATGGTGGTGAGAACACTTTGAGGAACAAAAGACAGAACCAGGAGGAAGAGGAAGAGACAGACCTCGATCAAAGAGAAGAATAAGCAACAGGAGGAAGTACCAACTCTTGAAGAAGTAGAGAGAATAATCCAGAGAATGAAAAATAACAGGATCTTTGGGGAAAATAATATAACAGCAGAGCAAGTCAAGTATGGCAGAAAGCCAACAATAAAAAAAGTACACGAACTAAGAATTAGACACAGTATATAAAGTCTTAGCTACATTGATACGAGATCAAATCGGCAAATACGCAGAGAATACACTAGGAGTGTACGTACTAGACGGGCTTCAGAGTTAGTTGATCAGTGATAGACGAAATATTTATATTAAAGCAATGCAAAGCAATTTCTACGAACACAAAGTACCTTTATCTACGACAGTATATAAAATTGCTCACTCGCGTTTTAACTCTACCCCACTCGTGACTAAAGAGTAGCTTTACGCACTTGTATAGTAAATTACTATTTTGCAACCGTCTTAAAAGTCATTACTTTTAATAGCAGCATCTGTCTTTGAAGCTAAAGTTTTTCTTTCTGTCCTCGATGCTCCTTGAATTTATGCAAGTCTTCAATTTTTTTAGTTCCAGGAATTACTTCTTGCACTTCTTCAGGACGCACTTTGGAACACACATTGTATAAGGTTGTTTTACTGAAGGCGGTTTACACTTGATGAGAGGAGAGGAAGGATTTTGATAAAATGTGACTAGAGTAGCCAGGCTAAACTACCCCTTAGACATTCTTTGCCTGCGTCGGTCACAAGTGAATACACATCAGAGTTTAGAAGTATATTGAAAATTATTAAACAAATACAGTCTTTATATGTGATTACATGTATGTCATGTTGCTGCTTGTTTAACTTAAAACCTAGTATTGGTATAGGCACAAAAACATGACGTTCGCATAATAACACTCCGCCGGTCAACAATGTGTGTAAATCTGACCTAGTGATAGTATTAAATATGCGGTCGGCATAAATGGTAAATTTTTAATGTGTGATTATTGGCTCCCCTAATTATTTTAGAGTTAAAGTGTACAGAAGTTTTTTTGTAGAGAAACCCTCTAATACATTTTAACCAACATTTGTAGGTTATGTTTCTGCGTGAATACTCAGAAACCAGGGGAAGGCCTTAAGAATGTTTTATGCCTAAAAACGGCACAAAATTAGTCCTTTTACGAAATACGAAAAAATAAATTGTAGGAAAAAAACTTACACGAATACACGGGTTGGGTCTGACAGGCCCAAAGCCCTTCTGGCTGCCAAACGACAGATGATGAAATTAAAACAAATTAAGGAAAACATGTCTTTATTAAAGTTAGGAAGGTACCAAAAAGCTAAAGAAATTTAAAAAATTATTTTAAAAAATACAACAAATAATATATTTGCCTGGGCCTCACAGACCCAGCCCGTCAACCGGAGGATTTAACAATGCTCTATCTATTGCATGAGAAAATTCTTATCTGCGAGGGTTAGGTTTTAACACCCAGTATAGAATTTACTGTTGAGTATAAATTTTACTCAAGTATGGCTTGCATCCGACAGTTTAACCTGTAACTGTAACAAAAATGAATGATCGCACAAATTAGCATAGTTTGAACTCAAAATACCAACAATCAACAAATTTCGCGTGAGGTAAATATGCAATGCAAATTATGACGTTATACGGCTAATCTGTTTTGTTTTTCTGATGTCCAAAGGATGTCGACTTGGCAGTTGTTTCAATTACCGGTTCTGGTGTATAAATCTGTCGCCACCCGTAAAATCGAACGACTCTATCGTAATAAAAATCTTCTGGAACGAAGCTGGGACAGGAAAACTCTCTTTGGACTTTGTAAAATGTCTATTCTTGCTGCAGCCCAAAACTAATGGGCCCCCGGATCTGCTTTCCTGTTAAAATTTACCTTATAAGTGGAGCTTCGATGCTGGCTCGACAAATGAAGGGACGCCTCAGCTCTAATAAATCTAGTGATGGCTTTCTGCTTCAAATTTCTGGAAATAGGCACTAAGGAGGGTCTGCTCTACTCATTGGTCACAAATTTCAACTGCCTGCAGCCCCAGAACTCGAAAAGTGTCCTTGATGTCAGACGCACCTGGTCAAATCTTGCAGCACAGATCCCTCTTCGCTGGGATATTTTACACACAGATGGACAGCACACTGAAGATAATTAAAAACAACTTTTCGACTTCAACAGAAAACTTTTATATTCGAAAATTTACAATATTCTCTTAGCCAAACTTGCACACAGCTCAATTTTACATGGCTTGGGTTCACAACAATAAAAAATGAACATTAGGTAACTTAGCAACTAATACATCAGTTGTTCTTGATGTAAGATTTGATACAATTATTTGACTTAGAAACTAAACTGTTTTCGATAACTGTCAACCGTAGCACTTTGTAACTTAAATGCTTTTAATCACTTTAGTTTTAATTGCACTGTTTTCACGAGTTTTGATTAGCACTGCACTATTGTTCTTTGTTCTAACTTAGTTAGCCTTATTACGCTGTTTGCATTCTATGCTTCCTTTATATCGCTTTTCACCTTTCAGCTGCGTTAGCGTTTTGGTGGCTTTATAAAATTTAACCTTAACGCTTCATATAATTTTCGTACGTCTCAAAATATCTCTGTATTATATTAAATTCACATTATTGTTTTGACTTTTCAATATTAACTTTGCCAGTCCACATAAATTAAGAGCATTTGCCATAACCAGCACATTTTATGAAAATTAAGTCAAAACGTAACCCTTTCGGTACTGCTTTAATCTAATGCAAACCTCTTTCAATCAAAATATAGCTACTGCTAATCATAATTTGTGCATTTATTAGTGTACAATTACTTTAATGTTGCAATAAACAAAATATCAACTCTGTGCCTATTTGAAGCTTTATTTGATTTTCGTCTTAGTTATGCACCCAGAATCGCTGTGGGTATTAAACCATTGCAATATATACAGTCAAATCCGCTTATAACAAACCCACTTTTAACAAACTCTCACTTGTAACAAACAAATTGAAAAGTACCGTCAAAACTTCCATAAGGTACACGTTTTTTGTAGTTTTCAAGAACTTACATACAACGAACTTCCGGATAAAACAAACCAAAATTTGCCTGAGAAACTACAGAAATTACCGCTTATAACAAACTTCTAAAGAAAACGGGACATCCCCGACTTAAGAACTAAATATGTACATACGAGCGGTGCTGTGCTGTTTATTGCCAAGTTACGTGCCCGTATGTGTAAATTTATAAGTATATGTACACAGACATAGCACAAAGCAGTTTCAGTTTAGCTCTTTAAATCTTTTACGTTACAAAATAAATACGAAATTGTTAAATGTTTGCAAAGTGGAGTGAAACAAAGTGAAATATTAGATTATTGTAAAATAAAAACGTAGCTTTTATAAAATATACAATATACAACCATTTATTTCATTTGATGTTCTTTACATATAATAAAATTTAATTCTTGATCGTTTTATTTACAAATTATATCGAATTTTTTGCCGATTATAAATTCTGGGTATAACAAACCGATTTTGATGTTAAGCGTTGAAACTTCAAACAGCAGTTTTGCGTGCCGTTTCAAATTCACAGACTTAGCCATCAATATTCAATAAAATGTGTGTTTTTATAAAAATTATAGAAATCGTTCTATTCCATAAGTTTTTATAAAAACCTTTTATGTGACGTCATAAAAATAGAGACGCCGTAAACAGATAATTTGATGACATAATTTTTATAAAACTGGGCTGTTACACTATCAAAATCCAGTTTATAAAATTGTTTAGAAAAATTTTTATAAAATTTTTTACAGCGGGACAAGAGTTTAATAATACAACCATAGTCAATTGTAATTCACGAGATTGAAAATGTATGTGGACAGATTATTTATTACTATTAATTACTGCTATTCTTCTTTTTTTCTTTTTTCATTCTAACCTTTAATTCTCCTATTGACAGGTTGTGAACTGATTGTATGTCTGCTCCTGGATACGTTTTCACAGAAGTGTAGCTGTTTCTATATCTCTGATTTACAGGATGTAATCGATTTGATTTCTCACAATCATGTCCGGAGTGTCCATCGTTGCTCTTCAAGTATACAGCCTTCTTGGTGGGAGGTCGAAGAAGGTATTTAGTACTATAAGATGTTGTTCGTTCGCAAAAACACTTACGCCCGTATTCATAGTCGTTCGCTAGCGGATCGCCGGCGACTCGCCAGAGTTTCGTTATGAATAGTATGTTGGCGGCACTGTACGTCTTCCCTCACGTACAGCAGCGAATCATGGGTATTAAGTAAAAGGCAAAAACAAAGATTACAAGCGTGCGAAATGCGTGTGCTAAGAAGAATTGAAGGAGTAACCAAGTGGGACCGACTAAGAAACTCCGAAATCAGAAAAAGGCTGCAGATAAAACCGCTAGAAGGGAAAATCGAAACAAACCAACTGAGGTGGTTAGGACATCTGTTCAGAATGCCAAATGAGAGAGAACTAAAAAAGATCTGGGAAGCAAAGCCAGAGGGAAGAAAACCCAGAGGTCGCCCCAATATGACGTGGAACAAGAAAATGGCAGAGATTGTTAATGAAAGAGGACTAAACTGGAGGGAAGCAAAAGAGACTGCAAAGAACAGAAAGAAGTGGGAAAAAATGTGCAAAAGTGACAAATAATAAGTGTAATCAAACGTGCAATAATAGTGACTTGAAATGACATAGGGTAGAAATTGTGAATGTGTAAAACTCCTCAACACCGTGTCCGACGGTAAATGAGAAGACGAGAAGAAGAAGAAGAAGATTTAAGTTTGGTAAGGTTATTTTAACAAGATAGCCAAATTAAATATAAAAGCGGAGGTTTTAATGCGCACTGCTGAATTTAGCACCTCTATTCACTACGAGTGCACATGACCGAGTATATAAAGCAATATTGAGATTCTATAGATTCCAGAATAAAGTGCTCAGATGCATAGTAAACGGATCATGGTACGTGCCTAATTGTGTAATACAAAGTGACGTTAATATTGAAACAGTGAAAGAAGTAATCAAAAAGAATTGTGTGCAATATGAAGACAGACTATCTGTGCATCCCAATAATTTAGCTATCCAACTTTTAGATAATAATGAAACCAGAAGAAGACTTAAACGTTTGAAACCCTCTGATCTGTCATCCAGGTTTGACTAGTTTATTAACATGTTGTACCTCCTTATAGTCCGGGAGCCAGTGAACTTTTTGTTACGTCATAAGGTAAACGGCTAAATTATACTTCATGAATTAGTTTTTGTGCTAAAGTAAACGAAAACTGATTTCTGCAATCCCAAATCCGGGGATAACATTTAGGGTTGTGATGTGAAAGTTGTCGCAATTAACAACTATTTTACGTCATTTTTAAATGCAAAATACAAGTTCCCATCAAAAGTTTGATTAACACAGAGCAATAAAATATGTTTCTGGAATGTGGAATCCGGGGATAACCCCTTCTGCAAAGAGGGTGAATATGTAGGGTTACACAAAAAATCATGTGCTGGCAACTTAACTAAAAACTTAGAATGAAAAGATTTGTACATTCCATCAAAAAATCTTTCCAGAGATCACAGTCAGGCTGCTGAAACCCAGAGCAGCACTGAAAAACATCTCAATACAACACAGGAGAGTACTACTTCATCGTTAGTTGCTCTAGAAAAAGTTTCTTTTCTGATCCAGTAGACCTCGAAACAGACATCGAGACGAGGGTTTCGGAAGCATCTACGATTCCTCGATCATGCCTTTTTTGTAGTTTATCTCATAAACGTTCTAAAGGTCGTGTTTATTACATTAATTTGTGGAAATTGTACTATTTTGTGTAAAGAGGTAATGCGGTAGCACTTGAGAAACACGATAACAACATGCTTGAGAAAATTGAGAATAGTTAGAAAATTTCGTGTATATTTATTGTTGTACAAATCGCATTGATTTGTTGAATATAATAACGTGAAATTGACTCGGCACGACAAGTTACTTTTGAGGCGCTTGCAGAAAGTCATGTCCCCGGAGTTTGTTATGCAGAATATCATTTTTGTAATGTTTAATGTTCGCACTAGTGCATGCAAAAACAATTTTTCATTTATCTTACAAAATTTTTTACAACTTCAACCCTATATATTCACCCTCTTTGCAGAAGGGGTTATCCCCCAATTCCACATTGCAGAAATATATTTTATTGCTATGTGTTAATTAAACTTTTGTAAGCAATTTGTATTTTGCATTTAAAATGACGTGAAATAGTCGTCAATTACGACAACTTTCACAGTGCAACCCTTACACCCGTATGCATGGTCGTTCGCCAGCGGCTCGCCGGCGACTCGCCGGAGTTTCGTTATGAATAGTATGTTGGTGGCACTGTACGTCTATGTCAAATTCGAGGTTAACAGGTTAGATTTTGTGTTAGTTTCTGTCAAAACTGACGGAAAACCTAACCTGCTAACCTCGAATTTGACATAGACTTTCAGTGCCGCCAACATACTATTCATAACGAAACTTCGGCGAGTCGCTGGCGAACGACTATGTATACGGGTGTTTTATTAATGTTATCCCCGGATTCGGGATTGCAGAAATCGGTTTTTGTTTACATCAGTACAAAAACTAATTCATGAAGTTTAATTTAGCCGTGAGCCCAATGACATAACAAAAAACTTCACTGGCTCCCGTACTATTAAAGTATAAATGTATATATGTAACCCTACGATTAGCTCATAACTAATTTTATAAGAAAAGAGAATCAGCGGTGGATTATTCTTGGCAAGACAGTAGTAGTTTAGTTGCTTAACTGTTAATTGAAACATCTACCCATTGTTAAGCTATAACAGATTGTAAATAAACGATGAAACTTAAAAAAAAAAGTTCATTCTAATACAAATGTGGCCCAGACTTGGGGTGCTGCTAAAGAAACTAAGTAGCACAACACGATATTTCATTCCATTCCATTCCGGCATGGTGTGTATGTGGAACTTCACTTCGTCCACTGTTTTCCCTCTCCAGCCATCTTTTTAACCTCCTGGATTGATATTCTTATTTTTTTTTGTTATTAAGATCTTTTTCGAATAAAACAAAGATGATTTAAGAAATAAAGTAATGACAACTCCACATAATGGCTTCCTAAGTACTGCAACATTAAGACACAGACCACGAAAGAGGTGGAAAGACTACCTTGTATAACCTCTGGACAAAATTAGAGGGTAATTTCACTACCATGACTAGGTTTTTGCTCAGAAACGGAATTAGAGCATTCAGATTAAATTCTTATTTACCTTATTCAACTTCTTAGTATGTTTTTTGTTATAAATTTAGTTGTTGATATGTTTATATTATATTAATATTTAAGCTATATTGAATTTCATTGTTGTGTGTTATGTAAGCCACACCAAATTTGAGAAGTTTATTATATATAACCAGTTATGAGGTCCCCATGTGGTGCATTGTCATTTTGGACACAATGCGATTGCAATTCTTTTAGTATTTGTTTGTGTACTTATGTTCCAATTTAAATTTCCACGCATTTTCTAAAAAATCCATTTGTCAGGGAACTGATGGCATGACAGCATTGCATTTAGCTGCAAAATCTGGAAATTTAACAGCATGCGAGCTGCTGATCGACGCTGCTTCGGGAATACGCAACTATGTGAACACAGCTGATGACGGTGGGTGGAGCCCTCTGGTGTGGGCTTGCGAACATGGCCACGTTGAAGTCGCCAGATTTCTTCTCTATAAAGGGTCTGATCCATTGTTGCGGGACGTCGAACAGAACGTTGCCTTACACTGGGCAGCATTTAGTGGCAGTGCAGACATTGCTGAGATGTTGCTGAACAGCAAAAGTGACGTCAATGCCATCAACGCACACGGCGATTCGCCTCTGTAAGTCAATTAAATTTGTGTTATGCTTGATGACTATATTTCATTCCCATCTAGGCACATTGGGGCACGGCAAGACATGTACAGCTGCATTCTCATTCTTCTGGCTAGGGGGGCCAACGTCGCTTTGATGAACAAGACAGGGGAAACACCTCTAGATTGTACACAGGCTATGAGTGATTGTTATAATGCGATATCGCTCAATGTGCATTTACAAGAACTTGCTGGTCCCGACAGTAAACCTTCTCGAACACTTCTTACCAAGTTAGTTTGTTTTAATTTTTATGCGGGATGAGTGCCGCACATATTTTCTAAAGTATTAAAGGCTGGAAAGTTTGCCAAGCTGTAGGAAATACAGCTTGCTTGTTAAAAGAATTACTCAGGTCCTTAGTGACTGATCACATTCATTATGTACAGTAAACATTGGAAATTTACAACTAAAAGACTACCTAGAACATACTCCATAAAAATATGTAAATACTAGCAAGACTTAATTATTAGAACAATGAAAATTCACTTTCTGGCTCACTACTACTATTTAGATTTATAATTATATATTCTGTTTGTGTATCCACAATTAATTTTTTTAATTGTACAACACTTTCCAGTCCTCGATCAGACTCGTTACAACCTGAAATTCTTCTGATTATTTAGCACAGTACTCTATTTAGGAACATTATGTTTTGCTGAACCCCCCATATTAACTTCGTTGAATTGAGATGTAGAGAGTAGAGAGATAATCTCGATACTGTAGGTTTGTGTAAGTAAAAGATGAAAATGGAGAAACAATATGCGATAGGGACAGAATCCTGCAAGGAACAAAAACCTTGAAAATAAGCAAGTAGAAAAACAAGCCCAAAGGCAGAAGAATAATCAGAAGTAATACTTTAAGTACTTCGATATTATCGGGTTATATGTCGATAACTTGTTGTACAATAATAAAAGAGTGTCAGTTTGACAGATTAAATAATCCGACCGCGTCAGCGGGAGGATTATTCTGTCAAACTGACACGATTTGTTATTGTGCAGGAAGTTTGAGATGTATAACCTGTTCGAAGTACGCATTGTATTCGATTTGATTATTTTTTGAGTAAATTTCAATATTAGAAACAAATAAATATATTATTAGCAGTTCGATTTGTTTGTATTAACCTAGCTGAAAGTCATCTCCATGAAAACAACATCAAGTTGACAAAAGTTATGTATTGCGTTGCCTAGTGAAGTTACTCTAGTAATAATCGATTTTGTATAATCGAAATTATACAAGATAACTTAACTAAATCCAGTCTTCTGATTGGTTGAGATCGCTACGAAAAAAATAATCAAGGGTTATATTCCGAGTGCATCAAGTTTAATCAGTTAAACTGCATATGACCTTTAATTTTGAAAATTTTGCTTAGCAAATGACTTGAGTATCGATAATTCTTTATTTAGCAACTTGCTAATAACAACCACTATACAACATCAACAACGTCTAACAATGACTAGCCTTCGCTTAACAAATAAAAGTCTTTTAGATTTTGCTTAAATATTGCAACACTTTTCGCTTTTTTAATACTGGCACTTAAGTTATTATATTCTATTTGACCCTTATGAAAAATTGAATTAATACAAATACACTTTTTTTGAGTCCTCAAGTAAAAGTTTGCTCTGTTTTGTGTTTCATGTTCATGTACATCACTACACAAGATTAATATGTTCTGAAGATAATTTGGCACTTCTTTTTTTATTATTTTGTATATGAATATCATTGCTTGATATTTATCCAGTTGCCTTACATTTAACCACCTTAATTCACTTAACATATCTTTGATTCTAGTAAATCTGTCACATTTTAAAATAACCCTCATACATCTATTCTGTAGCACCTGCAGTCTGTTCAATGCCCCTTCACTAAACAAACATAATATTGTCCCACAATAGAAAAAGTGCGGCCTCACGATTGAATTGTATACAAGTAATCGCGAGTACGCAGAAAGATATTTTCCTACACGAGCCAACACTTCTAATTTCTTGAATATTTTCTTACAGATGCAGTCAGCATGATAATTAAATTTTAAGTCCCTATCCACCATTATTCCCAAATACTTAATTTGTTCCACCACAGTTAGGTATTTTTTCATTTTCAATTGAAATTCTTGCATTAGACTCTTTGTAGATTTTATATAATGACCTATTTCCCAACATCATAAATTGAGTTTTGAACACATTCAATTTAAGTTTATTTGCTGCAACCATTTACCAGCACTTGTCAATTCTTGATTTATAACGTTTACTTCATCAACAAAATTTTCACCTGAATAATATATCACTGTATCATCTGCAAATAGATGGAAATTGCAGAACTCCATGCATGCAGCAACGCCATTGACATACAGCATAAATAATAAAGGACCCAATATGCTCCCCTGCAGTACGCCAACGTTTATGTCAAGTTCTGAAGATATTTCTTCATCGCACTTCACTTTTTGCCTTCTTTCACTTAGATAACAAGTCATCCAGGCAAGAACGGTACCTCTCAGTCCATACTTAAACAGTTTTTCAATTAAAATTTTCCTGTCGACTGTCTCGAAAGCTCTTTTTAAGTCTAGAAAGACCACTCCAACCATGTCATTTTTTTCTATGCTCACCTTTCAATTATGTAGTATACGCTGAAGAGCCGTTTTGCAACTATATCCCTCCCGAAAACCTGACTGATGTTCACACAAGATGTTGTTTTCTTTTAAAAAATTTGATAACTCCATATAAACAATCCACTCAATTACTTTTTCCACTGCAGGCAGTAGGTTTATAGGTCTAAATTCATTACACTTGGTAGTGCGAGCTATCTTCCGTATAGGTATAATTAACAAAGTCTTGAGCCCCCGAGGAAACACTCCACTCTCCAGCCAGGAATTTATCAAATGTAACAATACATCTGACAACTCATCAAAATAGTCACATAAGCACTTCACACTGATTCCATCAGGACTGCTTTTACTTTCTAGGCTATTCAGAACCGTTTTCAGATTAGTTTTGTTTAGTAATGTGAATTCAGACATCACACTGGCTACATAATATTATACAGGTACACTAGCTACAACAAGCATCCCATACGTTACATTAGTTGGTGTAATACTAGAAATTAACACTGTCAATAAAATACTTATTGAAGTTTTCGACTATATCTTTTTCACCTTTTACAATGTTATCCTCAAATTGTATACTTAAATATTCTTCTGCATTTTTCTGTGATAACAGCGACTTGAATGTTTTCCACATTCGTTTGAAGTCGTTTTTGCATTCATCTATTTTTCTTTCATAGTACTTGCACTTTTGAGTTTATATAGCCCATACTGTATAATTTTTCTTTTTTGAAATTTTGCCAATCTATTTTTAATCCAGTAAATAAAAATTTTTTGTATGCAATATTTCTTCTTTTTATACAATTGTGTATGTCTTTATTAAACCATGAATTTGCATTTTTGATCACAATTTCTCTTTTCGGTGTAACATCATGTAGTATTATTGACATCTTATCAAAAAATTCATAAAATTTTTCAGATATATTCTTTGATCGATAGTTTACGGTAAGATTTTTCAACTTTTTCTGACATTCATGCCTATATATTCTACCCTTCACAATACTTTTCATTTTGAATTGACTATCACCACCAATAATCATGAGCGTTCTATGGTATGATATCTTAGGTTCATCTATAACTTGCACTTTTAAGTCACTGCAGTTTGTTATAACTAGATCAATGATTGATCTACTGTTTTGTAAAATGTGTGTCCAATCTTCAACCATTTGTTTGAGTCCTAAATCGTTCACACACTTCTCTAAATTGACAGGATAGTATGACTCAGAGTTCCGAACTAGATTAAAATCACCAACAATTACTAGTTTATCAGAATGCTCCAAAATAATTTCCTCACACATTAACTCAAAGTACCTTAAAAAGTCCCCATGCGATGCACTTAGCGAGTGATAAACACGCACTAAAATCAATGTTTCACCTTCATTTATAAATTTAATACGTAAAATCCAGTAGTTTCGTTCTCTTACCCATTCTAAACTACCGACTTCGTACTGGATACCGTGCTTCACGTAACAAACGACTCCACCTGTAGCTCTGCTTTCTGTCCACTCTTATAACACTATAACCGTCTATGCTAATTTCAAAGTCCTCAATATTATTTGTTAAATGAGTTTCTGTTAGGCAAAGCACCGATGGCTTACGACAATAGTGTACAATTTCATCGAGATGTGCCCACTACACTCTGAGCATTAAAACATAAAATTTTCTCTAATTTTGTTATTAGTTGCTATTCTTCATATTTAATTAATTCTCTCTGTCTCTCTATTTGTCTCAGATATACCGGACACTTTCTATCACTAGCTGCATGTTTAAAATCTAATTCAACATCAATTCTCTTGCCAATTACTGTACAATTTATGCATTTTCTCTCTTGACTTTCACAATCAACTGTCTTATGACCCTCCTCACCACACAAAATACAATGCTCCTTATTTTTACATACCCCAACCTTATGTCGATAACCCAGACACTTATAACATTGCATCACGTTAACATATTCATATACCGGACATATATCCCATTCAATCCTCAATTTTTCCATTTTCTTTATTTCATTAAAGGTTTTACCATCAGTGCCCACAATTGCCATATATTTAGTTTTCATTTTTTTAATTACTTCAACTTTTAGAATCATGTTTTCTTTGTTGCTGAATTTATTTTGTTTTTTGATGCACATTTCTAACTCTTCTTCTGTTAGTCAATTTGACATTCCAATAATTTTAATCTTAACATTTTTCTTCTCTACCATTTTAGCACTATAATTTTTCCCCAGTTTATCTGTAACTTTTTTCATAATTTTATCTCTGTCCACTTTATCATCACACGAAATAACTAATCCCCCATTATTTATCTTCTTAACACCAGTAATGCCAACCTCTAAAGGTCTGGACACACATTCCCGGACCGTGCCAGGGCTGGAGGACGGCCGTCAACCGGTGAATGAATTCCACAGTGAAATTAAATGCATCTGTTCACACATCACCGTGCCATGTCCGGGCGCCGTCACCGGACCGGGCTCGGGCCGGGTGATAATAGTTTTGCTTACTTTTTGGCGGTGACGGTCCGGTCTCGGTGGTAGATTAGATCTGCGTGAGTTTTAGCGTTTTGAAAATACTTAGTGGGTGTGTTTTGATCGCAGCATTTGAAAACTTTATAATTCATTGTTTATATACGGCGTGAATATAGACATAGAACGACTGATAGAAGAGGGTCGAAAGTTTACGGTACTCTATAAGCCAGTGGCATAACTATGGCAGTTGATATGGGTGTCGGTACACCCCCAGAGGCTTCAGGAATGACTAAAATTTGTCTTAAACAAAAAAATCTAAAATTACATTTTAGGTATAATAATTGAATATCAATTATTACTTTCGGAATTTGGACTTAACGAACCTCCTTCGGACGTGATTGCTGAGTTCAAATTGCCAAAATGTACAAAATCTTCCATATAAGACAGCAATGGATGTGCTAGCTACGTGCAATAAGGACATGTTTCCAAGCATATTCAAGTTGCTGCAAATTCTTGCAAGGATTCCTGTGTCAACGGCAACAGCTGAAAGATCATTCTCCACCTTAAAAATAATTAAGACTTACCTCCGAAATACAACAGCGCAATATAGGCTGAATGGATTGGCAATGCTCTCCATTCACAGAGAACTGCAGGTGAACGTAGATGAAATTATAAACGAGTTAGCAAAAAAAAAAAGCCAAGAGAACTTGAATTACTACTATAAGTTGTATTGCAATTGTAATGATTTTATTGTTTATAAATAAACAGTATAGTTGCTTTCATTTCTAAAGGACTTGCAGTAGGCCGTGATTTAACTAATTTTCTACAGTCAAAATATCATTTAGCATTTTCATATATAGCGTTATTGCAAGGACATGCATTATCTTCGAATTTTGTTTTGCAAGCAAGCTGTAATATAACTCTTTCTCGCGGTGTTATTACAATTAATATCAAACCCCAAAGTGTAAGTCAAAATGTAATAGCTCTCTTTTTGGAGCACTATTACATATCAAATTAAATATACCCTTTTTATAATTATCAAAAAGGAGCACTATCAGGTATAGCTCACTTATGTGCTTACCCTACTTCTTAATGTAATTACTAGTAATTGACGTATCTCATAAATCAATTTGACATTTAAAATCATGTCATGCGATTATTGTTTTTGAAACCTCAACTAGTCAGTTTTACAAGCAATGGGACTCATAAATCACAGCTGAATGGGTTAATCTACAACTAACAACTTTATCTTGCAGTTAAAGACTGAATTACTTTTAAAATATAATAACTATTTGGCTTTATGAATCAAATACACGTTTCAGGTACTTCACTTTGTTAGTAGCACATTGAAGTTTGATCTGACATTACAAAATAAAATACAAATTGTCAAAAACAATTTAATCGAATATTAAATATGTCCAAACTTGATTTATATGAAAATTCTAAATATAACCTAATTCCAAGAAGTAGGTAAATTTCAAAATGGAATTGTCGAAAAACGTCGAGTACTCGAATCACTATTAATTTTAGAAAAATAATTCTAAATTAATTTCTAAATACAATTACAATTATCTTAATGATTTGCCGCACCAAACTTGCTGTATAACTTCTTAATATTTCGTAAGAAATGGGCACTAACCTTCTGATTGTTTCTCTTGTACCTGAGTGCTCTACGTCAGCTTCTAACTGGATAAATTCTAGTCAGAAAACACCTGCCGGGGTTGTTCCCGGTCAAATCAAAGCTCGTTGTAGCTCTTTGAAACCTCTATTATGTGGATAGATAGTTCAACAGCATACCATAACACTGGTTTTACTGGCTTCGTAGTAATATACCACGTTAAATGGAATCAAACAGTCTTGAATTTTATATTTGTATAATATTTGTGACTTAAAGTCAAATTTGATCGTAGAGAATACTATATTGCTACTACGTATCACATCATCAATTATTATTATTCTTCACAATTAATGGGAATTTAACCCTTAACGTGACTATTTCTCGTAGATTATCAATTCAAGTTATTTTAGTACTACTAAATATAAACAACCCTCTGTTTGGTTGCCCTTACAACCCCACTAGTTAAAACATACAACTGTTACATCACATAAAATACATTAGATATCTCGATATTATTTAAATTAAATGCATCATTCATACGGTATGCTGCATTACAAAGCTAAGTTGTTATTTATTTAGCAAATAATTATATCTGACTTCTTTTGGTTAATAAGCAAATAATAAGCAAAAAATAAATTCTTAAATGTAACTAGGTGGTCTATACTGCCAAGAAGTTAAATCAAGGCCTACCGCAAGTCCTGTAGAAATAAAATCAACTATACTTTATGGTACTCATTTTTTAAAATTCTTATTGTAAGGTTGATCACTCTCCCAGAACACCCCCCAGAGCAAAATCTTAGTTACGCCACTGTCTATAACCAAGCAAATGAAAAGTACAGAAATACAGAGTACAAGGACAGAGTTTGGAAGAAAATTGAGACAATATTCCCGTATATTTTTAACCGATCACGTCAAAGATTTTGAAGCAGACTGACAAAACTTCCAAGTCCCAATGTCCGGAACACGGCCGGCACACGGACATGTGTGGTTTCTAGATGAACGGGCCGAGACATAACCGGGTGACGGCCGTGCTCCGGTCCTGACACGGTCCGGGAATGTGTGTCCAGACCTTAAGTCAGCTGGCTTAATGGCATTTTTTATATTTTCAATAGTTTTGCCCGAGTCAACATTTGTTTTATCCAAAGGTTTCACCAATAATTTTTCTCCAGATTTCTTTATTTTATCAGCATACTTATCCATTAATATATATAATCATTCACGAAAACATTATCTCTAAAGCAAAATTTTAAAAATTATGTGGGAGTACACAGTTTAACTGATTAAACTGGATGCTCAAGGGGTAGATGTCAAGATTATTTCCAGAATAAAAATACGTAATAAAATTTGTTTTATTTGTATCAGAAACGTGCAACATTTTTTTAATAAAAACAAAAGGAAATTGAATTATTATTTGTTGTTAGCCCAATTGATGAAAAAATGACAATTTTGATAAGTAATTTGAGATTTGCTTTTCTTCATTTGCGTTTTGCATACTAGAAGATTCCAATTTCTTTGGTTCTAAAGTTGCTGCCTTAGAGGTGCTTGGTTGCTTCTGTAAGCCATTTGCATTGAATCTTAATTTTTTTAATAACATTTAAATGGTGTTGAGTATCCATTTGTAGATATGGTTTTATTGAACTTGTACTTGCGTGGCCCGTTACTTTAATAAGCTGTTGCTCCTGCGTTCCCTTCTTTACTAGACTACTAATAGCTGTAGCTGGATTGGAATGATTTGTTATTTTTACAGTTGCGGCCAAACCAAATTTTGAAGCTGCATCTCTCGTCCATTTTTATAATGCATTTCTGCCAATAGGTGAATTTGTGTACAAACCAGGGCTGTGGAGTCGGTAACAAAAAATCATATTCCGACTCCTGATATTTTAGTAGTTTGAATCCGACTAGATCCGAAAGATAAGAGCAAACAAAGGAAAAGAAGTAAGAGGAATAAGATACGAAAACAATGAATTAAAAACGGAAACAACAGAAATCCTAAAGTGTGGAAGGAATACTACGAGAAAAAATTTGAAGAAAACCGAAACCAACAGGAAGACCAAGATGAATATGAAGATACAGATGAGGAACAACAAGAAAACGCAATAGATATCGAAATGAAGGATGTAGAAGAGGCGGTACACTTAAACTAGGCAAGACAGGGGGAGCAGATGGTGTCGAGGCAGAGATGATAAAATTCATGGGCCCTAAAGGGAAGATATGGATACATGAAATATTTAAGAAAGCATGGAAACATGAACGGATACCAGAGGCTTGGGAAAACAACATAATTATTCCAATCTACAAAAAAGGAGAAACAGGAAAATGTGAAAACTACAGAGCCATCTGCCTTTCCTCTACAGTATTTAAAATGTATACGAAGATTCTACAAAAGAAACTAATACACTACATAGGTCATAAGCTAGCCGATGAACAAGCAGCGTACAGACAAGGAAAACAAACAACAAACTACATCGACATAATAAGAAATATAACAGAAAGAGCAATAGAAAGAGGAGGAGAGCTGTTTGTTACACTCATAGATTTAAAGGCAGCGTTTGACAATATAAATAGAAGTCACATATGGAGGTATTTATCGGAATTACAAGCACCAAGGAAACTCATCAGAAATATTAAGAACATGCACCAGAATGTCAAAGGAAGAGTACATATGAACGGAGAAGCTTCTGACACGTTCTTTATGACAAAAGGAATAAAACAGGGAGACAGCCTTAGTCCACTTCTATTTATAATAGTTATGGAAAAAAATTTAGTAAATACAAGAACAAAAACACAACATCTGCAATCACAAATAGGACATTACCAACTAAGGCCAATCAAAGTAGACAATCTAATGTACGCAGATGATATAATACTTATAGCAGACACTCACAATAAAATGAAGGTTAAAATATGGAGTGAAGAAATAGAGAACATGGGAATGGAGGTAAACACTAACAAAACAAAAATGATGATTATAAATAAAAAAAACCGGAGATGGTAAGCAAAAGAGAAATAAACGGGAATACAATAGAAGTAGTCACAGCAGTAGAATATCTTTGTTCAGTAATAACAGATGATGGGAAGAATAGAAGTGGACATAGCACATAGAATGAAAAAGACAAGGAACATATACTATGCAATCAACAAACCAATATTACAAAAACAAGAAATAGACGAGCAAGTGAAATTGAAAGTATACAACATAATAGCGAGACCAACATTAACATATGGGAGTGAGACATGAACCATAAACAAAAAACATGAAAGCAAGATCAATGCAGTTGAAATACAGTTCCTAAGAAGAATCGCGGGGAAGACCAAATGGGATAGAGAGACGAACGAAAGAATTAGACTAAAACAAGAAGGAATAATGGACTTTATAGAAAGGAAGCAACTAAGATGGTATGGCCATATAATAAGTAAAGATGAACAATCGCTACTAAAAAATCACAGAGTCAACAGGAGGACGAAAGAGGAAAAGGGGTAGACCCAGAAAGCGGTGGACACAAAGGATTGAAGAAATTGGCATCAAGAGGGGAAAACATTGGCAGATACGAAAAGAATGGCAAAGAACCGAAAGGAGTGGAAGGACTGGACCTCACATCCGACACCCTGAAAGGGTATAAGAAAAAGAAGAAGAAGAATCCGACTCCCGATTCCGACTCCGACAGTACTAGAATATTGATAACCCCCTCCCCCCTTCTCATTCCTTTTCATCTACCTGATAAACATTACCGGCTCATGGCCAATTTTACAAGTTCATATTACAAATATTGCATTCACGATTTCCAGCAACGTACTGATTTCACGTACAAATACACAGAGAGGTTTACAAACGTAAATGAGGAAAAGGATAAAATTTACTTTAAGAAAAATACATTTCATGGCAAAATTTCATAAACGTGCAAATGCCATTGATATAACAAGAAAGTTTTTTACCTGCTTACTAAACTAACAGTACTAACTACATTCCGTAGTAGATTATTTTCTTAAGGGGTTATTTACTACCTGACTACACAATACAAGTTTACTGAGTCATAGGAAATTCAAATAATCTGAGATCTGAGCAGGGTTGAGCAGATTTAAATGATTTGATTAAAATAATATTTTTTTTTATATTTTGCCAAATCAACAAAACAAATACACAAAAAAAGTGCCCTTCAAATATTTCCAATTAAACAAAACCACCATGAACAGTAACAATATAACAAAATGCTGAAACTTAAAATAGGTACACGTTGAAACAGTTAAAAAATTAGACGTAATACTAATAATAGTAATAATACGTACTATGCTTGTTTTATTGTTAATCACATAAAACAGTTATTGGTAAGATATAGAAATCCGTTGACTACGCTGTAAAAGGACAAATTTGGCATTTTTTAAATAGTTTGGTAAGAATTTAAATTCACAAACGGTGATCACACTGATTCTAGAACACACTCTGCACACTCGTGGATCTACGAATTAACATATTATAGTGCACGTACATTTTCAATCCACATGGTTGTTAACAAGGTTAGGCCTGTTATCACGCGTGTGTTAATTAAATTGTAAAACACAGTGGAATAAGTGAAAAAACTATTAATATTGTTGCTGTATGTAGGAGAGTTGTTAACATTACAACCAACTGTATTGCTATTTCCGCTAAAACACATCTCCTGTACCTTAAAGAATACAATTCTTAGCAAAGTGAGGTTAGAGGAAAAAAAACATCTCAAATGAATTGTTTTAAATGTGAAAATGATCTGCAAGGTCAAAAGCATCTCAATTGTGATGGCTGCAAACGGCCAATGTGCTACATCTGTGCTAAACTATCAGCTTCGGAAATACGCTGTGTTGAAATGAAAAGCAGGGTACTCAAGTTTTTCTGTTCAGACTGCGAGGAGAACTTGCTTCAAGTGCCAGTCCTCAGGAACTTGATAACAGACCTGCAAGCAGAGGTTGATAAGCTAAAAAGCAGCCAAGGTACAGGAAGCATAGCAACAGAATCTATTATCAGCGAAGTCGCAGACAGGCAACGCAGAGCCACAAATGTAATTGTTTTCAATGTACCAGAGGCAGCTACAGATAGCGTCGACGCCAGAAAGGAGCACGATAGGGAACAAGTCATAAACTCGATTAAGTCAATTACCAATATAAATACAGATGGCTTGCAAATCTTTCGCCTAGGAAGAAGTGACCCCAATAATAGCAAGGCAAGACCCCTAAAGGTAGTTTTAAGAAGCGCCGAAGATGCACGTACTATATTGCGAAACAAAGTAAGACTGCCATCAAAGTCAGGAATTAAATTTGTATCTGACCAAACTCCCATGCAACGTGAACATCTGAACCAACTTAGGAAAGAGCTTGAGGCTAGAACGGGCAAAGGTGAACAAGCAATAACAATTAAATATGTTCATGGAGTCCCAAAAATTGTATCGCTAAGCGGGCAATCAAAAAAGTAATTGCTAGCACTATTTTAGACTACCCAATACTATACACAAACCTAGCATCGCTAACGGCCAAATTCGATCAACTTATTGTGGAAGTAAACAGAGTCAAACCGGCAGTTATAGTTATCACTGAAACACACCTACAACAACACATACCGAGCGCAGCTGTCAACATTCCTGGCTATGAAATTTATAGGAAGGATCGCAGCAATAAAAAAGGAGGAGGAGTTGCGATTTACATCACCAAAGACAGTGACTTAAAAATAGTTGCAACCGTTAATGAATCATTCATTTCCAGCGATCAGATAGAAGACATGTGGCTTGATGTGCGAATCCATGAAACTGAGTTGATTATAGGCGTTGTATATAGGACGTCAAACTTAAACAAAAACCCAAACAGAAGAAACGAAATGGAGTTAATTGATAAATTGACACTAGCATCTTTAACAAAGACATGTGTTATATTTGGCGATTTCAACTTTCCTGACTTAAAATGGCCCATTGTAAATATCCCAGATAATAACAACAATAACCCTGACTGTCAGTTTGCTAATATGATACTTAGTAGTAACCTGCATCAATTGATAAATCGACCAACTCGCTACCGTAATCAAGACACTCCATCAACACTGGACCTAGTACTAACAAATGATGAAAACTTAATCACAGATATCGAATTTTTTCCTCCTATAGGAGTGAGTGACCATGTGCAAATACTAGCTACCATCCAACTTACAACACAGGCAAGGATACCCATGGAACAAAACACCATCAAGCTGGATTATTTTAGAGCCGATTACGCAGTTGTCAACGCTAACCTACATAGTGCTAACTACAGTGTCTTTTCAGAAGAAATGGTTACTAAGAAAAAATGGGCATTACTGAATAACATTATACAGGATGTAATTTGCAACCACATACCACATAAGAAGCAAATAGCAGCCAGACAATTGGAGAAACCATGGATTAATAAAATTATGCAAAAAAGAATCAATGAAAAGAGGAAAGCTTGGGATATATACAGAAGAAACCGAAGTGAAGCCAACTATTCTATCTACAGAACCAAAGCCAATGAAACAACTCAACTAATTAGACAATGTAGAGCCAAGTATGAAGAAACTATTATAGGAAGTGGGCAGAAAGCTTTCTACAGCTACGTCCGTAAGCAGATCTCCTCAAGAGTTGCCTTACCTCCAGTACTACGAAATGTGGATAACCAACTTGTTACAGCACCAGATGATATTGCAAATGAATTTGCAAAGCAGTTTGAGAGAAGCTTCGTTCGAGAACCCCTGGTGAAATTCCAGTTATGGATAAGGTCCAAAGAACTATCAACTCGCTGACAAATGTCGAGTTTACTCCAGAAAAGATTGAAAAAATACTTCTAAATCTTAAGAATGACACGGCAGCTGGACTTGACGGTCTGGCCGCACCTTTTCTTAAAGGATGTGCCAAAGTGTTAAGCCCGCGGCTTTCAGAACTAATGACAAGTTCTTTTATCACTGGAGAGCTACCTGAGATCTGGAAAGAGGCCATTGTAACACCCATATACAAAAAAGGTGATAAAATGTGTGCTATAAACTACCGGCCAATCAGCCTGACATCTCTTGTATGTAAGTGCATGGAACGTATAATTACTGACAGTATGTTGGCATTCCTTTTTCAAAACAAGTTATTTATAGACGAGCAACATGGATTTGTGAAAGGCCGCTCGATAGTATCAAATATGCTGATATGCTTAAACAGATGGACACAGGACTTCGACCAAAACATCCCCACTGACATAATATATCTCGACTTCGAAAAGGCCTTTGACAGAGTGCCTATAAAACGATTGGTATACAAACTGGAGCACCTTGGAATTAGAGGTGAACTTTTAAACTGGATAACATCGTTCCTCAGCAAGCGAACATTCCGGGTTCGTATTGGTACTAGTCTGTCCGATTCTTATGAAGTATTAAGTGGAGTACCCCAAGGCTCTGTTTTGGGACCACTCCTGTTCACCCTATATATTGCAGACCTGAAGCACTGTATCCGTTCATCATCAAGTTTTTTTGCTGATGATACAAAGTTTTACAGCAATCCACTGGACAAGGAAAATACATTACAGGAAGATTTGGAACAAGTTCTGGATTGGACAAAAACTTGGCTTCTCAACTTAAACTCAACAAAATGCACAGTGATCCATATAGGAAAGGCTAACCCGAAAAACGTATACATATTAGATGGTGCACAGCTAAAAGCAGTTGAATCTCAAAGAGACCTGGCAATAGAAATTACAAGCGATTTGAAATGGGAATGTCATATTTCCAGCATAGTCAAAAAGGCGAACACCACTCTATACCTTATTAAGAAAGCGTTTGGTTCTATTAATTCAGATACATTTCTAAAGCTGTATAAAACATATGTGCGACCAATCTTAGAATTTGGGTTCCAGATATGGTCACCCTACTTCAACAAGGATATTTCTCTCTTAGAACGTGTTCAACGAAGAGCCACTAAAATGCCAATAGGTTTTGGGAGATTGACGTACCAAGAAAGACTACAACGTTTACACTTAACTACTCTTGAATCACGTAGGAAAAGGGGTGACCTAATAGAAACCTTCAAAATTCTCGCAATGGACCACTACACTTGTGGAAATAACTTAAGAGTGATGTATGAGCCAACTATAGCAAACCATCTTCGTGGGCACCACTTAAAGTTAAGGAAGGGACGATATTCCTTAAATCCGAGGAAGAACTTTATTAGTAATCGTGTTGTGGAAGACTGGAACAATTTGACTCAAGAAACCATTAACTCTACCACCATTGATCACTTCAAGAATAAAATAGATAGCTAATGTTAACTACAGTTTTAATTGCCAGTGCTAAATAATAGTGAAAGTGTCAGTTGCTGCCAGATAATTTTGTTTTTTCTATAGCTCATGTTAAAGTGTGCTTTTATCAACTCAAAACAAAAGGTCAAGTTTTACTTTAACAGCAAGGGTAGATAAAGTAGCACTTTAACATCAAGGATAGATAAAGTAATTTAATTTTCTAACTTTTGTTTAAATTAAATATGACAGCTTTGTATTATCGTAGCAACCCAATCTAGCTGCTGACATTTTTAAATGTGATTGACTGTCCTTATTTTCTTTTGAAATTGTTAAAGTTCTTGCTATAGAAAAAAATATTGTATTATACACGACGATAAAGTTATTTCTATCCACTCTTGAATCATTAACGTCTCGACTTCGTCTCGACGTTAAACGATTCACTCGTGGATAAAATTTAACTTTATCGTCTTGTATAATAAATTACTATTTTTCCATTTTTGTACTATATAAGAATGTTTTATTTTCTGTCACATATATCTTCTGCCATTTAGATCAATTTTATTTATTAATTTAATCTTTTGCCATTCTAATTTCAAACACACTATATAAATGTGTTTTTTTTTTGTGTTATTTCTTAGATATTTTGTGGCCATTAGAATAATCTCATTTTTATTTTATTTGTGATATTATCTTGTATTTAATTTTAGTTTACTGTGATATTGTTAAAAACATGCCTACTTTGTACCTTTTGTTGAAAGAAGACGTCAACAGCTTAATGCTGCCTGTCTTCTAACAAGAATAATAATAATAATAATAATAACATAAGTAAAGAAAACTCAGTTTTTATTAACCCAGAGTCTGTCTTCAAATAGTCAGTACTACAGTCGTTCAAAGAGTTTGTTAGCGTTTGGTGTTTTTATTAAAAAAAAATTTTTTAAAGTGGGAGTCGGAGTCGGGTAATTTATATGGACTCCGACTCCACCCAAAAAGTTCTGACTCCTCAACTCCGACTCCCGACTCCGACTCCGACTCTACAGCCCTGGTACAAACAAGAAGTTTTGTTCTTATTCCAGTGTCTATTGCATGTTGGCTGTCCTCTATTTACGGCTTCTCCGCCTCTCCAAGCTAGCTCCACTGCTATAGTGTGGTACAGTTTTTTTTTCAATCCTTCGGGAGTGTCTTCATCCTAAAGTGAAATCATGTGTTTGCAATCATCTGCATCTAGAGCAGCCGATCTGTTCTTTCTTTTAGCGATATTTTTCTGTAAATATCTTCTTTTGGCGTTACGAGCATCCTTAGCGCACTTAAATTCAATGTCCTTGAATGGGTCAAAGATAATATTATATTTTGTTTTTCTTATAATCTTCGCCATCTCTCCGCCTCATGTTGAAAGCCCAGTCTTTGAGGAACAAGGCAATATAGTCTTTAGTTGTAGTCCACACCGATTTGATTTGTGCGTTGTTACTGTATTAAGAGGCACACTTCTTAAAATTTCTACGTCAACTTTAGACAGTGAAGCCTTATCAAAACAAGTACTGTCTGGATTTATTTGCATTTTAAAGTATGAGAGTAAAAATTGCTCAATTTTAACATTGACAATTGAAATTATTTGGAACTGTTGACGTTATCAGTATTACCTAGCAACGGCAGGTTTCTATTACATTTGAAATTCATAATAGAGAAACAAACAACAGCGGGTATCTAAAGCCAGGCGTGCTTGAACGAAGATTTGGTTTACGTTCTGTACGGCGTAACTTGTAGCAATTGGAGCTGAAGTTTAACCTCCAAATAGTGATTGAGTGTCATAATTCAACCATTGTAAGGTTAAGTTCATTACCTACCGAGTAAAAATAAACATAACATATTAATTAAGACCATGACCCTCTATATTAAATGTACAAGTACATTATGGCCTACACATAAGGAATACACTGCCTTTATATGAGACAGTGGCGACATTACAACTATCATATTCAGGCAAATTTGTAAAGAGTGTTATTTAAATTCGTAATCAGAGTCGCCTGTGATACGTGTTTTACGTTTGGCAGTACTGAAAATGTTCAAGATTTGCAGGTTAAGATTTGGGTCAGTCTGTGTCAAATAACCATATACAGTGAAATCTCCCATAAGCGGACACGCACGGTGCCAACGTTTTTGTCCGGTTATTAGAGGCGTCCGCTTAAGAGAAAAATCCGTTTTTATGTTTAAAAAAGTTGTATTGTGCAAAGGTATACGCGCTAACAATACAGACAAGAATATAAAATAATTGAAACAAAGTTATGTAATAGTTGTTACAAAATCTAAAATACTCATTTGACATAAGGGTTTTTCTGACTGTTTATTATACTTTCCGCATGTATTTCTAAATATTTTGACAGTTTGAATACTTTAAAGTCATTACTTACTTAAGCAAAGCATTTAAAAATTTTCACTGTTAATGCTTCCGTGTGGGTCTTGATTACATTCTCACAAATTTCTAAGTCGCCATCGTTTTCTAATTCTGCTAACTGCACATCAACGGCAGCTGATTCACCTGAAATTTCGGTTACATCATCTTCCTCGCTTATTTCCTTGTCAATGTTTATAAATTCGTCAGGGTCAACGTCTTCGATTTCTGGGATACTCCTATAGGTTCAGCCATTACCGATAAGGGTAAATCGGCCTCTGGTTCGAATTGATTACACTGGCGTAACTTGATACCCGCATACTCCGCGGTCGCGGGGGTCCTGAGCCTAGTTTTCTTATTCTTTCATTCAATAAAAGCAAGCAGGAAAAATTCTTGCTATTTTTATTTTTATCATAATAGGCTGCCCACGCAAAAGGCAAAGTAGTTTTAAAGTGCAGGCCCCTAAAATCAAGCGACATGGATTGTTTTGTAATAATATCGTGCATAGGGTAATGAAAGTGTCGAATTTCCTGCAGTCGTAACGCTGATTTGAGTTGACTTAATACCGCCCGTATTGCAAAAGAATTCTATATTTTCACAACATGATCATTGAATGTTGGATTTATGGATTGTTTTGACGCCTCACGACATTAGCTGGGCCTGCAATTTGAAGTGTCCGTACAAGAGAGATTCACAGTCTAAAAATTGTCGGAAAATGGTGTCCGTGTCCGTTTAAGAGAGTGTCCGTTTATTAGAGAAAATTTTATTAGTAAAGTTAATGCAAGCAAGTTGGTTCCCAACAAAATGTCCGTGTAAGAGAGGTGTCCGGTAAGGGAGATTTCACTGTATATAATACAGGGTGGCGCGTTGGGATCGGATGTATTTCAAATAGCTGTCAAATTGTCAATATTGAAGATAGAAGGGACAAATAAATTTTAAAATTAAGAGTGATAATGGAAATTAATTTTTTAAAAGTGGTACAGGTTACTTATGGAAAATAACTTCTGTTAAATGCCGACCTTGTTGATTGACGCATTCTTGGAGTCTGTCAATTCCTGAATGGTACGGGGCTTACCCCAAGAGCTGGAGCACGACGTCTGGTTGAGCGTTTTGGGCTTGCAATAACATCTCGTCTCACACGCTCCACATTCTCAGGTGCGCGAACCGTAATTTGTCTCCCTTAAAATTGTGGCTTACATGAACCAGTCGTGCTAAAAAGATTCACCCATTCCAATATCGGATTACGAGATGGAACCGCACCGCGCACTGGAATGTTGAAGTGCCGGCAAAAGGCACGTGTCACTGCAACTATGGACTTGTTATTTCGCAAAAACTGTTCTACCGCGAATACGGGATGCTTAACGGACCAGGTAGCCATGTTTACTAAACTTCCCGCTGTCGAGAACACAATAAAACGGTCAGGGACCTCCCACCGCGTTCACTTTGAATGTACTACACATTTCAAAAACGTCAGATCCAAACACGCCACCCTGTACTACTATATTGCTAAAGCCTGTAAGTGCGGAAGTCACAGTGTAAGTGAGACAGACAACCAACTCTTTTACTCACTTGGTGAGCTGTGCGCAAGCGCCGTCTGCGCGGTGGGGAAGTGGTCAAGTTTAAAATTTGCTTCTAAAGGCGGAGTTTGAATTCTCAGACATGCGCACGAGACGAGTAGACTAGATCTGGTGAAAACTCAATTTCGAATTTTTTGGGTGAATCCAATACTTCCTTTATCGTAAAAGGAAGTAAAAAAGTATTTAATAAACTGTGATCACATCAGTTGTCATCATGTTTTCTGACAATTAATTGTTGTTTTTAAAGCATGAAGAGTTTCTGAAATGTAATTAAAACCAGTTATTTAAAAAAAATAAGGATAAGGTAAAAGTGAATATACTATAAAATTCAATAAGATTATTTTTTGCTTTGACATAAAAATTAGAAGAACATAATAGAAAAATTGGAGCAAAAAATATTAAGCTTGTGGTCAGTATTAAATTGCAGCATGTAGTACAGTCATTTGGAAGTTTTACCTGGAAAGTTTTCCGGGAGTTTTGAAAATGGGTAATTTTATAGATTTCGATGTGCTCTTTCCGAATTTCATCTTTGCCACCTCGTATCTTTGCCGCTCGCGCTGGCATATTGGAGAAATGGCGCCTAAAAGCAGTTTTTTGACAATATCTCCTTTCCGACTCATTTCACGATAAAAACATTTATATACAAAATGAAACTAGAGAAAATTTCCTACAATTTATGTAATATTCTTTTTTTCGTAAAATCAATAGTTTTGGCGTACGAGCGCCGCAAAGTGTAGTTCAACACGCGTTTTGGCCAAAAACCTCATTTCCACAGCACCTTGAAGTAGAGTAAGCGGCGCGTTTTTTTATTGTGGTATCCCCAGTAGGCCTAAGCCACATGCAATTCACTTTTCCAACATTTAGCGTATTCTCCTTCGCTTCGCTGTTCTTGATGGACCAGGTGTTGCGAGTTAGTTGTCTTTAGTACCGATCGAAACGTCACAGACCGAAATTTCTTCCACATTATCCGCGATGGGATTATCAGTTTCATCGCAATCCTCTTCGTTCTCGATTTCATTATACGTTTGCTCGAAAATAGTCTCTGTTTCTTCCTCTTCATCGCTATCTTGTAATGGAACTTGCGAGTTATCACAGGTACCACTACAATTCGTGCATATAACGGAGCACTTTAACCCAGCCTTTCTGCATCCACAGGCTTTCGGACATCTCTTTTTACATTTGCAGGAAATAAGTTTTAAGAAGCTTTCCGGAGCTGGGGGTTCGAGTGTGGTGACAGGAATTATCCCGTTCTTGTTTCTTTTCCATCCCCATTGTTCTGCATTTTGTTCATTCCCATACCACTGCTGAACCTGATGATAGGTTCGGAACGAATGTTGTCGTGCTGCTGCTTCTGTTGGTGGTTCAAGACATACTTTTCTTACTTTTCACATTACTGTAACTGTATAATTCAAGAAGGAAGCGTTCTCCAGCTTTAGCAATGATCTCTTGATCAGCATTTGTATTTTTGAATACCTGCGGCTGTTTTATCTATGATACTTTTTGTTGAATATATTTGTTGCGAAATTTTTCTTTTTCCTGGTTTCAGAATATATGTTTGAACGCGTAGATAGAGCCATCAAAAGAATAAGCCGACAACTATTATGAAATCAAATGCCGATGAAACGCTTATTGCGGTATTGATTATTAGCGTATCCGCATCTTCCATGGCTTGTTTGACTATGAAGTTCTCAGTTTCAAATTTTGTCTTCATCATTTCAATGAGACGGTTCTTGTTTCCATCATTGCCCAGGAATTTATTTTGTGACACTGTTGGGATCATTGTCTCGTCAAAAAGTATGTCTACTGAAGCAGTTTTTCGTGATCGTCGGGATCGCTCCGCATATTCACAAATGTAATCAGTTAAAATTAAATGTCACGGGTTGGCGTAGATGTATAATGGTTTGCGGCGCTCGTACGCCAAAACTATTGATTTTACGAAAAAAAAGGTTATTACATAAATTGTAGGAAATTTTCTCTAGTTTCATTTTGTATATAAATGTTTCTATCGTGAAATGAGTCGGAAAGGAGATATTGTCAAAAAACTGCTTTTAGGCGCCATTTTTCCAATATGGCGGCGCGAGCGGCAAAGATACGAGGTGGCAAAGTTTAAATTCGGAAATAGCACATCGAAATCTATAAAATTACCCATTTTCAAAACTCCCGGTAAACTTTCCAGGTAACCTCTTTTTTTAGAACCAAATGACTGTACTAATGAGGAAGAAAACAATTAATAAAAGCTTTTCGAGCCGAAATATTTATTCACTTTAATATTGTATAAACAAACCAAAGTGATGTAAAACGTAGTGTTTAGGGTGAAGCTTGTAGTGGACTATGTTTTTTAATTTGGACAATTACAGGATAAGTCTTAGGGGTGCAGGAATGTAAAAGGATGCAAACCAACAGTCTTGTGTAGTCTCACACAAGAAAGGTAGTCTCACACAAGAAAGGTAGTAAAGACTTGGTTCTGTTGGTTGAGGATGGAATGCCAGAAGGGCCTTGTGTAGTCTCACACAAGGATTGCAATAAAGACTTGGATTAGTTCGGCAGAGGTTAGTGAACACAGAAAGATATCAACTGCATTAGTTTATTGACTAGAAAGTTCCCATTTATATACATACAAATATGGCGTAAATTACAAAGGTTGAGTACATTGTTCCAATTCAAAGATTTTATCCAAAGAATCGAGTGGTGGACTGTCAGGACTTAAGGAATAATACTTTTTCTAACATTATGACACAACAATCATTTGTGTTACATTTATTTCCTTGTTAGATCGTATACAGTGTGTCCAAGATAAGGAGGGCCAGTATGGGGATCTCGGTAATGGTAAGAGATACAAATTTGGTTAAATGGGAAGAAAGTTGCGCAATTAATAGACTAAAAAAATGACGTCCAGATATCCTTGATATGATTTTTCGTTTTTGAATTATCTCAAAAAAACCGAATTTTTGGATTTTCTTTTTTATTTTTTTCTGGCGTTAATATTAAAGTTAGAGCGAAACTGATTAAATTTCTTTATAGCAACTTTTAGTGGACTTAATGAATACGTTATCAATTTTTTTATCCGACGTTTCGTCTTCGAGAAACCATCATCAACTTCATTTTTTTAAATACGGTCCAGGTTTTTTGATGCCAAATTTGCAAAGCCCTTGTTACTCTGAATTCAACAATGTGCCACATATTATGGTTTAATTACGTTTCGAGCTTTTTTCTGATCATTATCAGAAAATTTTTTAGATACGGACCTGCATTTCTCATAATTTTGTAAAAATAAGTTCATACAGTAAGATAGACGTTTTTAGATGCCGTTAAAATATTAAAATGCACATCATAATGTCATAATTATGATACATTAATTTAATAAAAAACCAATAACTATTAACAATAAACAAAAAAGAAATGAACAAAAGATAGACAGAAAGAATAACAAAACGAACATCGAAACCATTTAATAGGTATTAAATTTACAGAAGGTATTCAAAAAGGTTGCCATCATTCTCTATGCATAAATAACATCTTCTAACTGTAGAATCTAAAAGATTATTCAGCAATACTGGCGTTATACTTTGAAAGGCTTCAAGAACCATCTTCTAAGTTCTTCTTCTATTTCAAAACGTTACATACCTATTACATTGTTTCAAGTCTTTCAAGGCTCGTTTTCTCATTCTTTCTGCCTATCTTTTGTTCATTTATTTGTTGTTTATTGTTAATAGTTAGTGGTTGCTTATTAAATTAATGTATCAGAATTATGACATTATGATGTGCATTTTAATATTTTAACGGCATCTAAAAACGCCTATGCTACTGTATGAACTGATTTTTACAAAATTATGAGAAATGCAGGTCCGTATCTAAAAAAATTTCTGATGATGATCAGAAAAAAGCTCGAAACGTAATTAAATCATAATATGTGGTACATTGTTGAATTCAGAGTAACAAGGGCTTTGCAAATTTGGCATCAAAAAACCAGGACCGTATTTAAAAAAATGAAGTTGATGATGGTTTCTCAAAGACGAAACGTCGGATAAAAAAATTGATAACGTAATCATTAAGTCCACTAAAAGTTGCTATAAAGAAGTTTAATCAGTTTTGCTCTAACTTTAATATTAACGCCAGAAAAAAATAAAAAAGAAAATCCAAAAATTCGGTTTTTTTGAGATAATTCAAAAACGAAAAATCATATCAAAGATTTCTGGACGTTATTTTTTTAGTCCTTTAATTGCGCAACTTTCTTCCCATTTAACCAAATTTGTATCTCTTACCATTACCGAGATCCCCATACTGGCCCTCCTTATCTTGGACACACTGTATAATTAGAATCCTAGACGAAATGTATGACATGTGCAACTGTTTATATTTATAATCCTTTGCAACCACTGCACCTCTTACAGTAAGAGGATTGATGAAAGTTACTAATACTAAATGAAACTTTCCTGTCTCTTGCTACGCCTGTTTGTGAGGTTTCGACCTATATAGCAACTCTTTGTAAATTTTATGCCACTAATCTTTACCACTGTTGCTTTTCCATCTACCACATGAATTATACACTTATGTATAGTAAATAGATGATTGATTTTTTTAAAATTTGTGTTTGATAAAGGCTAAAATCTCTGTCACACAGCAATAATGAGTGCCCTCTCATGAGAAAAATTGATGAATTTCATCAAATCTGCCAGAATATTTCAGGTAGAGATAAGTACATTTTTATTATGGTATTTTTATTTTGGGCAGGGCAATTGTCACTGATGAGATGCAGTTCCTTCACACTATCAGTATACAAGGTGTGCCATTTCAATCGACGCATCCGAATATATCCGTATTAAACAAACACTTATGTGTCTGAAAAGCGTAGAGGTCTGACACATAGACAGAATCTCAAAGAGTCTATGGGTGTTATCAATGCCTGTATGTTTGCAGGTCACTTAACTCTTCCAAGCAAGAACTTACAGGATTACCTTATTCCTAGCACAAAGAGGTATCACAGAACTATATGAAAAGGGAACTATATGAAAAGGGATGCAGCCGATAATAGACTCATCAATATTGTAAATGGAGTGACTGCTCTTGATCTTGTGAACGTTAAGAAGCTGAAAAAGTTGGTAAAAGTATTCTGTTACAAATGACTGGGGAATCTGCAGACACGATCACATTTGCAAAAGGAAACAAGCAATTACAATGGCTTGTAAGAAATCTACACATACAAGGAAAGGCTCTTTCAGCATGGAGCACTACCAGCTTTTTCAGAGACTAAGTGTTGTTGCAAAATGCCATGTCACATGAACTGTGTTCAATTCCTCTTATCTTTATTTGAAGATTTGGATATTTTGAGACTAGCAGATTAAATATCACTGGCAAGTGCTGTTTGGAAAATGCCTGAACCATCCGCAGACGTTCCAAGTCTTCAGTGTTGCAAATATGTAATTTATGGTGGTCGGCTGCTTCATCAAGTTAATAGTGTTTTTTATTCTTACATTTCTTATGTGAAAACACACTTTGGTAATGCTACTATTGTATTTGATGGATACAATACTGGTCCACTATTAAAAATTGCACACACTTAAGACCAGGGTGGTAGAGTCGGAGTCGACTCCGACTTGACAAATTTTTTTTTAAAAACTCTGAAAACTGAAAAATATTTGAATGACTTTATTACAGACTATTTGAAGACTCAGACCCAGGGTTGATAAAACTTTTTTTGAAAAAATAAAAAAATCAACTTTTGATGATTTAAATCTGAATTTTTATTTGAAATTAAACATTTATCTATTTTTTTATTTTTCTTTATGATAGTTTATGATAATGCACGTGCACTGTAAAATTAATTCATTCAAAGATGCACGAGTGGGCAGAGTGTGTTCTAGAGTAAGTATCACCACCGCTTGTAAATTTAAATTCCTATCGAACTATTTAAAAATTCCAACATTTTCCTTTTATAGCGAAAACCAGTTTTTGTACATTTTACCAGTGACTTTTTTATGTGCTTGAAAATAAAACAAGGAAAGCACGTAATACAATAATTTCTTACTTTTATATACAGGGTGAATGAGACCACCCGTATCAGTATTTTTTTTAAAGAACGGTGAGTCGTAGAGAGTTGGGATAAAAAATTTATTATAAAAGTTATACTAAAGAATCGAATGGTGATATTATTATTTCTCCAAAAAGTCAGCACCACGAGTAGTTTTGTCAACAATGTCCAGAACTCTAAAATTTTAAATGGCACCATAAGTCGAAAAACGTATTTTTGAAAAGATCGTTAAAAAAGAAGAAAGTTTTGTAGGAAACATTATTTTACTACTACCACCCCTTTTAAGTAATATCCGATTAAAGTTATTAAATTTGAAATTCGTTGTTCACAAACAAAATTGAAAAGTCGGCTTTTAAAATCTAGTTACCGAATTAAACAATGTTACACACACGTTTTAATGTCAATAACATTTTGAACACTTGTAACATTGTTTAATTCGGTAACTAGATTTTAAAAGCCGACTTTTCAATTTTGTTTGTTAACAACGAATTTCAAATTTAATAACTTTAATCGAATATTACTTAAAAGGGGTGGTAGTAGTAAATAATTTTTTCCTACAAAACTTTCTTCTTTTTTAACGATCTTTTCAACAATACGTTTTACGACTTATGGTGCCATTTAAAATTTTGGAGTTCTGGACAATGTGGACAAAACTACTCGTGATGCTGACTTTTTCGAGAAATAATAATATCACCATTCGATTCTTTAGTATGACTTTTATAATAAATTTTTTTATCCCAACTCTCTACGTCTCACCGTTCTTAAAAAAAAATACTGATACGGGTGGTCTCATTCACCCAGTATACTAGGAGTAGAGATCGTATAATAAAGAAAGCAAGGAAGATGCTTGGATTCATGATTAAACAAATCAGAGATTTTCAAAATGCAGAAATAATTAAAAGCTTGTACTATAGCTTAGTAAGAACAATACTTGAATATGGGTCACAGATCTGGCATCCATACCAGACTACATACAAGAATGATCTTGAAAGTGTACAAGATAAATTCATCAAATATTATATGTTTAAAAATGGACTAAGGAGAGAAGATAGTTATATGCAGAATTAGTTGAGTGTGATATGGTAGTGCTAAATAATCGGTATGTGTTTAACGATATACCTACTGTTGATATTCAAATTATTAAGAAACTATATTGATTGCCCTCAATTACTGGCGCAACTACAATTTAAGATATCCGCAAAAAATACTAGACAAGCAGATCTGTTATTCATCAAATTTAACAAAGTAAATTAAACGGTATATCAACGATGTGTGCACAATTTAACAAATGAACAACAAAAATAAATAGAGACATATACAGTATATCTCCAGACAAGTTAAAATTAATATTAAAACAATTGCTTTTTGCTGTAGAAGCTTAACATTATTTTCACAATAGTGATATGAATATTGCAGGACATTTTCTAAGTCCGGCAACGAAACGGGGGTGGAAGATATTTCTAAAACTATGAGAGTTACATGAATATTGTGTATATAAAAGTTGTAGATACGAAAGTGGTGCACATTACTAAAATATTTTTGATTATACAGGGTGGCTCAAAAAAGTGTGGCGAATCAAACTTGCTTTTCTTTAAATGGAATGCCCCATATTTGGGTAGCTTAAAAGTTTTGTATTGAAATACTCATCATTTTTATATAAAGTTGTATGGGTCTAACGCTAACTGTTTTGGAGATATTAATGATTTTATGCAAAAAAATGCTGAACTTCAGGCGGCTGCTGTAAGCAACAGAAAACAATTGAATGAAGGAAAACGTTTCCAAGAAATTATGATTTTTCTAAACTATCTATCAAGTGTAAAATGGTGAATCTGGGTATTAATGCTATACAGGGTGCTCAATATTTGCAAATTTAATAATTTCGATTTGTTTTTCAAATGGAACACCCTGTATATTTTTGTACTTTTGAAAAGCCCTTTTAATGAGCTTTCTTTTGATGCTTGATATGCGTGTTAGAACCTAAAAAACAATAAACCCCTTTAGATGCCTTATTTTAAGGGATAAAAAACAAACGCCGTTAAAATAATGATTTAAACACTTGAGCTCTCCAAAAATAAAAACAGAAAACCAGGTTTAGAAAATATAAATTCACTCAGTGTTAATATAGGAAATAATAAACACGAAAAAACTATAGATGCAGGAATAAATTAATTCCACGGTCAAATTAAATCAAATTAAATAGTTCTCTTTTCCTGCTCTGAGTATTAAAGCTGTACAGAGAACTCATAATCGGCAAATATAATTATTATGATTTATTTAAATGGAACAGCCTGTATATCCCTGTATTTTTAAAAAGTACTTTTAATGAGCTTTCTTCTGCCACTTCATTTCCTATCCCAAAATTCAATAAATTTTCAGATTTATTTTCTCCTGCTTTTTTTCGTTTTTTTGGTATTGGTTATTTCTAGTTTTGAGTTCTGATTGGATTTTTGTATTCTAAACTTGGTTTTATCTTTTGTTTGGAGAGCTCAAGTGTTTAAATCATTATTTTAACAGTGTTTGTTTTTTAGCCCTTGAAATAAAGCAAGGGGGTTTAAATTGTTTTTTATGTTTAAACTCGCATATCTGAAAAACAGTTGAACTTAGAGGTTTGAAGTAACATATGAAAAGAAAGCTCATTAAAAGGGCTCTTCAAAAATATACAGGGCGTTCCATTCGAAAAAAATCGAAATTATTAAATTTGCAAATATTGAGCACCCTGTATAGCATTAATACCCAAATCCACCATTTTACACTTGAAAGATAGTTTACAAAAATCATAATTTCTCGCTAACGTTTTCCTTCATTCAATTGTTTTCTGTTGGTTACAGCAGCCGCCTGAAGTTCAGCATTTTTTTGCATAAAATCATTAATATCTCCAAAACAGTTGACGTTAGACCCATACAACTTTATATAAAAAGTTGGAGTCGGGAGTCAGAGTCGGATTTTTTTTATCGACTCCACAGCCCTGCTTAAAACGAACTAAAGGTGTATTCTGTCCTAAGATTAATTTTTCACCAGAAATGAAACTGCTTATGAAAAAGGATACGTTTTTAAGAAACAAGAACAAGGACAGCTTCCTTCACAATCTAGGAGTTGAACACAGTCCTGCTAAGTGTAAGATTTTGTTTGCAGATGTGACGTAGACCCACTCATAGAACATTCACAGACTGAAGATATCTGTGTCGATGGAAATGATACCGATTCGCTTGTTCTCCTTTTGAATTTGCCACTACCACATTGAAGAACATTGTATTTTAAAACAGAAAAAACCATTTTTGGGTGCCATTTTCCAGGAAGACAGACTGTTCCAAGCATATATGTATTACTTCCATATTGCTAGTAGGGTCTGAGAACGAGCGAAAACATGGCGCCGACATAGTCTCACTCTGAGTATTCCGCCTCGTGTGCATTCCTGAGAATTTGAAGCCGCCTTTAGAAGCGAATTTTAAACTTGAGCACTTCCCCACTGCACAGACGATGCTTGCGCACAGCTCAGCAAGTACGTAGAAGAGTTGGTTGTCTGTCTCACTTACTCTGTGACCTCTCCACTTACAGGCGATAGCAATATAGAACTAATACATATGGTCCCAAGGCCCCAAGGAATTGCAGAGTGGACTTTTAGAACACAAGAAATTTTTCGATATACCACAAAAATGATTTTTGTTGCTATTATTTCCTTGTCAATTTGTATATCTGCTCTACTCATACCTCAGTTGTGGCAGATATTTTGTTTCAGACAATTTTATAAGAAATATCTGGTGCAGGTTTCGGTGCATCAAATCGAAAATGCTGTAACTTGACCTAACCTAAATTACCTATTCTGACGTAACTTAACCTAATTTAACCTAATCCAATGTTTTGTATTTATAATATGGAAGTTCTTTATTTATAGCAGCAAAAATAATTTCTCAATGAAATTGTCATTAAAGAGAATATGAAACGCTTTGTTTTTATTGAAATTTAGAATTGTCTTCAATACTTTAGAAATAAATGGGGCAATCATGATATTTCTATTTAAATTCAAATATTTAACCCATCTTCTTTTAGCGATATTTCACGGGGAAGAGAAAGAAATCCCATTCAGTGTATCAACATGTTAGACGAGGAGCCAAAACCGCCCGACTATGTGTACACTTCTACAAACTGTATCACGTCTGATAATGTTAACGTCGACTGCAAAGTGGTGAATATGCATTTCTGTAGCTGTGAAGAAAAATGCCTATCGTTCAACTGTCTCTGTTGCAACAATTCATTGCGGTGTTGGTATGACGAAGAAGGAAAATTGCTGGCTGATTTTAATTATGCAGGTACCTAATCAATTTGTAATTTTTTTAAATGTATATTTTGTTTATAATTTTCTAGATCCCCCAATGATATTTGAATGCAATCAGCTGTGTGCTTGCAATGCGATAACCTGCAGTAACCGAGTAGTGCAACGTGGTCTCGCCCTAAGGTTTCAGCTTTTCAAAACCCAGACGAAAGGTTGGGGTATACGTGCTTTACAAAACATAGGTAAAGGTGCTTTTGTTTGTGAATATATTGGGGAAGTCATCGCAGATTCAGAAGCTGACCGACGGGAAGACGACAGCTATTTATTTGATCTCGATAGTACTCGCGTATGTATGGGCTATTTTTTATAATTTAGATTTTGCAGTATTATAATTCATTTGCTCTTGTATTTAGGGTCAGCAGCATGTTTTTATTATTTCATTTACTTACAGGAGAGCAACTCTTTTTGTATAGATGCAAAGCGTTATGGTAACTTTTCTCGATTTATTAATCACAGTTGTGAACCAAATTTAGTCCCTGTTAGAGTTTTTGTGGAGCATCAAGATTTGCGGTTTCCTAGAATTGCATTTTTTGCTAATCAAGATATCAGTGCTGACGAGGAGCTTAGGTATTTAATGTATAACTCTTTGTGTAATTACACATGAATGTATGGAGTTTCTTTTTTAGCTTTGATTATGGAGAAAAGTTTTGGATAGTAAAGTACAAATCATTCACTTGCGATTGTAGTAGTTTGAATTGTAAATACTCAGAAGAAACAATCGCAACTACCATAGAAAATTATCACAAGAGGCTGCAAGAGGAAACAGTGTAAGGCGAAGCCTTAAAGATAAAACCTGTGTATGCCAGTTGTATGAATTGCAACTTAAATAATTTGACTGATATTTACGCTAGTGTCATTATTTATTATATAGTATGATCAAAAATTATTTTCATCTAGTATGGCCATGGAATACTTCCTAGTTTATGAATGCAACTATAACTCACTTAAAAAGGAAATGTCACATTTGACATTTAAGTATAAATGTAGTTGCATTCATAAATTAGGAAGTATTCCATGGCCATACTAGATGAAAATAATTTTTGATCATACTTTAGTTCTATTGTTAGTTATATATGCTTGTTATATAGTTAATTGTGTTAATTTATCACTATTTATCTAAATTGTGTAATTTGTTCAGAAAGTACAATATTAATATTACATTTTTGTGTGTCTTTTATTTATAAGAGATAATCTATTGTATAATCTTTATTATGTGTGAAACACTAATTACTATCTGTAGCATATCCGAAAAGGTGACATGACTAGCTTCAGTGGGATATAAACTGGGTTGTACTTGAAAGGTGTAGGTGTTTAGCTATAAAAGGTAGTCTAATAAGTGCATTAGATCAATTTGCACCAAAAGTAAAAAATCACTTTAAAGGAAATAGGGGGGAGGGGGGACAAAATGTGAAATCCTGAAATCGAACAACAGATTACATTAAGAGACCAATCACCGATCAATATTGAACAAATTTTAGATCACAAAGAAATAACGTGATGCTGATCAGAAATTCAAAACGTAACTATTTCAGTAGGAAGATAGATGAGGTAGATTTAGATTAGATTTGGTTTGAAAGGGCGTTCAGGCTGTTTCCTCGTCTTCCAGACAGAAGCAACAAGTACTGTCCTGGACTACACCAATTTTGTTTAGGTGATGTATTAATTGGCAGTGTCCAGTTGATAGTCTTGTATATATTCTTAGCTCATTCCTGCTAAGATGCAGTGCTTGAATAACTGTGTGTTACGAGTTTGCTTCAAGGAATTGCTTCGCGTGTTTTAATGTGGGCTTCCCAGTATTTAAGTTTGCAATGTCTCCTACTAGCTTGCAGTTGTCAATAGAGTTAAGACTCCAATCGAGTTGGTGTCTTTTACGCACTAATGCTGGGCATTCAAAGTGGATATGATAGGCTGTTTGATCATCCTCTTGGCATAATCTGCAAACAGGTTCATCTCTATAGATATTGATCCTGTGCATAAATTCTCTGAATGCTCCAGTGCCTGTTAGTAGACTGACTACTTGCCTGATTCGAGTTCTGTTCAGTCTCAACAGGGTTTTGGTGGTTTGTGGATTTCGAGTTTTTAGCAATCTTTTGCAATGTGTTGCTTGATAGTAGTTTCTCCACCTTAGTTGGTGTGCGGTATTGACCCATTCATTAATGGCTGAACGGGCTTGGTTTTTCTGAATGCTTAGACCAGGTTCTGGACCGGTCATTGCATTACGGGCTACTTTTTTTGCGAGCTTGTCCGCCTTTTCATTTCCTTCAATACCTTGGTGACCTGGAATCCAGCATAATTTTATTGTATTTCCCTGGCTCAAGGTTTGAAGTTTGGATTTGCATTCCTTGACCAGTCTCGATGAAGTACTGAAAGCGTTTAGCGATTTCAGTGCTGCCCGACTGTCTGAGAGAATGTGTATGTCTCGATTGAGCAGCTTCTTTTCTATGCTGATGTTTGCGCATATGTTAATAGCTTGTACTTCAGCCTGAAAGATGTAACAAAACTTTCCTAGACTGACTTTTCGTTGGTTCTAGGATATACACACCGGAGCCTGTACCCCCTTCAAACTTAAATCCATCAGTGGAAAAGATGATTTTTTTATTTGTAGGGGTTGGGAGTTGGTCCGGATCCCAACTTGTATGTACAGTAAAGTTCTTTTCAAAGTCATAGGCTTTGATTATAGGATCAGAACCCATTTCTAATATTGGGTTGTTGATGTGTGACATGATCTTGCCATGTCCTAGATTACTAGCTGTGGTCATCCAGTGACCAGTACTTTGTAATCTGTAGGCTGCCATTCTGGCTTCACCTTCCAAGAAGATGTGCAGAGGTGGCAGATTTAAGATAGCATTCAGTGCTTGTCCTGAGGTGCCTTTAAAGGCTCCAGTGATGCACCGATTAGCTAGATATTGTATTCTGCTGATTTTGTGGATCGCAGTTGCTTGTTTTAGTTTGGGCCACCAGGCGATTATTCCATATGAAATTATTGGCAGGACCATGTAAGTCTATTCCTATTCCCTTCTCCATTTTAAAGCCATCGGTATACCAGAATATTGTACCTTGGTTGGGTTAAGGGCAGTAAGGAAAATTAGAACGTTCCTTGGTAGAACAAGGCCCTTTCCCAACTAAGAGCAAAGACGAGGACACTTTTTAACAAAGCTAAAGTGACTGCCAAATGGGGAGAGTACAAGGAATCCCTAACAAACTATAATGAGGAATTGAGGAAGGCCAAGAGCTACGCTTGGAGGAATTTCTGTACTGAACTAGCTGAAATGCCAGATTCAGCAAGACTTCACAAAGCCCTTTCAACAGGCCCCTCAAATGAAATTGGTTCATTGATTAAAGCAAATGGTGAATACACAAAAGACAAAAGAAAACAACTCTTTTAGTGGGGAAACATTTTCCTGGGTCACAACGTGTAAATGAAGTAAGAGTGGAGGATTTAAGGGCTGAAGATTGGCCAATCAGAACCAATAGAGAAGCGTGGAATACTTCCATACAAATCTTCACACATGGGCTATAAAATCTTTTAAACGCTTCAAAACCCCTTGAGCAGACGGTACCTTTCCTGCACTGATCCAAGTAGGGATAAAAATATAACACCTCTGTTAACAAAAATGTTCAGGGCTTGTTTTGCCTTAGAATACATACCGAAAAGCTGGCGAGAAGTAAAAGTTATCATCCCAAAAGCAACAAGGCGTTATAGCGAACAGCCTAAATCCTTCACACTATCTGATAGAATGCAGGTTCTGCGTTGAGGTAGTTTCTTTCTATGTTTACCTCTCCACACGTTTCCAGCTTGGAAAACTGTAGGGTGTAATGCAGCATACCGTATGAATGATACATTTAATTAAAATAATATCGAGATATCTAATGTATGTCATGTGATGTAACAGTTGTATATTTTAACTGATGGTGTTATAAAGGGTAACCACAGGGTTGTTTATATCAAGTAATAAAAAATATCTTGAACTGATAATCTACGATAGTCACGTTAAGGGTTAAATTCCCATTAATTGTGAAGAATAATAATTGATGATTTGATACGTAGCAGCAATATAGTATTATCTACGATCAAGTTTGACTATAAGTCACAAATATTATTCAAATATAAAATTCAGGATTGTTTGATTCCATTTAACGTGGTATTTTACTACGAAACCAGTAAAAAAGTGAAAGTGAGTGTTGTGGTATACTGTTGAACTGTCTATCCACATAATAGAGGTTTCAAAGAGCTACGAGTTTTGATTTGGTCGTGAACAACCCAGGGAGGTGTTTGCTGACTAGAATTTGTTCAGCTCCTAACTGAGATAACATTCAGGTACAAGATAGACAATCAGAAGGTTAGTGCCCATTTCTTATGAAATATTAAAAAGTTATATAGCGAGTTTGGTGCGGCAAATCATTAAAATTGTAAATATATTTAGAAATTAATTAAGAATTAATTTTCTAAATTTAATAGTGGTTCGAGTACTCGGCTTTTTTCGATCACTATAATTTGAAATTTACATTTTTGGTATTAGGTTATTTTTTAGAAACTCCATTTAAATCAAGTTTGGATATTTAACATTTGATTAAACTATTTTTGACAATATCTAATTATTTTTGTAATGTCAGATCAAACTTCGATGTGCTACTAACAAACTGAAGATATGAATTTAATTTTGTGAAGTACCTGAAACGTGTATTTGATTTACAAAGTCAAATAATTATTATATTTTAAAAGTAATTCAGTCTTTTAACTACAAGAGAAAGTTGTTAGTTGAAAATTTACTCATTCAGCTAGGAGTCAGGAATCCCATTGCTTGTAAACTGACTAGTCGAGGTTTTAAAAAACTATAATCACATGACATAATTCTAAATGTCAAATTGATTTATGAGATACGTCAAATAATATTTATTGTATTAAGAAGTAAGGTAAGTACATAATTGAGCTATACCTGATAGTGCTTATTTTTAATGGTTAGTAAAAGGGTATATCTAATTTGATATTAATTGTAGTAACGCCATAAGAAAGTGATATATTACAAATTTGGCTCCTCAAGTGGGGCTAGATATATAACAAGGCTATTGCTGCTATTACTAGGGGTCTTTCACAAGGCCTTTGAAATTCTTTGTAGAGGACCATGTAAGTCTATTCCTATTTCCTTCTCCATTTTAAAGCCATCAGTATACCAGAATATTGTACCTTGGTTGGTTTAAGGGCAGTTTGGTTGCCACTCAGTTCTCTTTGGGAGGATTACAGTGAATTTCCTCTTGAAGTTAAACTTCAGGTCCATTTTGTCTTTGTCCATGTTGAACTCAGGGTCCTCTTTCATTTCTTTGAGAATTTCCATGTGTCTGCCAAGATGTTTGGCATTTTGCCTTTTCCTGTGTGCATTTTGTAGACGCTATCTCTTGTCTCCTTTCTTATTATTAAGGTGAGAGGCGATAGATTGGACATGATCAAAGATTGTGCTCTCACATTTGCCCCGGATTTCCACTACCAAGTCATCTGCGAAACCTTGTACGTTAAAGCCATCTTTGCTTAGTCGATGCAAGATGTCATCTCTTTGATTAGTCGATGCAGGATGTCATCAACTACCAGTGACTCCTCCTTGGGGGCAGCCTCTAACGGCGGTCATTGTCAGCTTGTCGGTTCCTATTGTTGTGGTTATAACTCTGCTTTCTAACATGGCTTTGATCCAACCTAATGTGTTTTATTGCTGCATATTGTATACATTCGTAAGTGGTGTTATCGAAAGCTCCTTCGATGTCCGTAAATATACAAAGAGAAATCTCTTTATCCTCGATGGCCTTTTCAACATTGTAAGGCAGTGCAACACATTAATTGTAGATTTTCCTGGTTGGTAAACAAATTGTTTATGGTGCAGTGGATGTGATCTTAAAGCACCATATTTTATGTGGTTATCCACTATTTTTTCCGTTTTTTTTAAAAATTTTGGTATTCAGCTAACAGCCGTTAGGCCAATTATAGGCGTCACTGTACATTTTATGGGGACTTCCAACCCCACTAACAACTGTCATGATGTTATTATGACATCCGGGACCAACTATTTTTGTGACAGCCGTAATCACGAGGCGCCGAGAGAAGCAGCCATGGAACTCCCATCCAAGTTCTGACCAGAAAGAGCTTTGCTTAACTCTACTGATCGAACGTGGATGCTTGTTCAAGTTACACCACTCTGGACGCTCCCCTTCACGGAGCCCATGTTGAACCCTCTTACGAAGTTTTTAACTAAGCAGTTAAAGTTTAACTTTTTATTGAAACTATGTTGGTGACAGGGGAAAATTCCTCTTTTTCACATTTAACCCGACAGAAGTTAGGGGACTAACAGTGTAAATAAAATGACGTTTTTTCGAAAACGGTTAAGATTAGCGACATGAATGAAGAGTACTTAATTTTTAGTCAATAGTTAAAGGTATGTAAAAAACGTTGTCCAAAGTTCTTATCATACAGGGCGTAAAAGAATAGGGTTATGAGTGTCACAGCTAGTCCGTCCCTGCAGCTGTGAGTAATTCACAACACTTTCTTGGATAGTAATTTGAAGGGTCTTACCTGGTATACATCATATTAAAAAAAATTGGAATATACGTGGTGGTTCAATAATTATGTGTACAAAACTTGATTCCATTGGAGCTCTTTGGGAGCCCATATCTCCGAAGAGGAGGCCTGCACGAAAAAGTTTATATGAATTTGTAGTATTCTTTTCACGTGTTTTTTTCATATCCGGGAGATTTCCTACATTTTCCCGGACACCCTGTATATTTGTTGTTATTTGCAAGTGATATCGATGTATATAACTGTAAGGTTAAGTGGAAGAACAGCCTATTGCCTGAACTTTCACCAAATAAAGACACTTTATTATTATTATTATCGGTAATTATATTTCTATCCGTTGCATCTACTTTAATTCACCGAAAATTTGCATACTTACCCACCACTTCAACACTTGTTAACTATCTTGCCTAATCACTTTGCATTAATTTGCACAAATACTTCGATTTTAAGTCACTTTGCGTAACAAGATAATACACAGTTTACTCGCTGCACAGTGGGCTAAAATTAAAAAAAAATGGACAAAACTCCGAAAATCGAATGTTACCCTTCGAGGGAAACTACCACTTTATGTTGTGTAGATGTTGTTAGAGTACTGAATTCTAAAAAAAACAGGTAGTTCGATCGAATCCTGTACGGCAGGTGCACGCACAAAGGTACCCTTGGCGAGGAACGAGCGCGATTCGGACGTTTATTCACATTCGTCCGCTCAGAATAAATAGCTGTATATCAGTGAGTAAGTGCTACAAAATCATTCTACAACATGGAGGGCGATCCTGGAGGTATGTATAAAAATTACATATGTATTCAAGCGAGTTTCACGGCAACGTAATTAACGTGGAAAACCTTCGATTGTGACTGTTACGAATTTCCATTCTTGTCTACGATAAATAATACATGCATCTATTTAGTTGTGATTTGGCGAGATCTGGCGCAGGTTAAAATTGTTTTATGTGTAGAAAAGTATCGAGAGATTAAAAAAAAACTGTTCCTCAGCGGGCTGTGGAAATTCAACGTATGAATAATATGTTGGTGACACTGTACGTCAATATTAAAGTCGAGGTTAGCAGGTTAGGATTTGCGTCATTTTGTGTCATAACTGACGGAAAACCTAACCTGATAACCTCGAATTTGACATTGATGTACAGTGTCACTAACATATTATTCATACGTTGAATTTCCACAGCGAACAGTTTTTTTTGGATCTCTCGATATAAGGAACAAAATGGCATAATCATTACTTCTACTTTTTTCACCCTTTTTTTGTAATCGAATATTGAGTATACTTGTGCACGTTAGCCTGCGTTCAATCACCTGTGACAATTCTATAGAAAACCTTTTTCTTTCACTTCTCAATTCATATATTGAGATGGTTTGATCTAACAACCCCCTTTTGATGTATTTTAATGTAAGAGTTAAACTGCTTAAAATAATCTAGCTTGGTATAGAAATTTTAATTTTATTTACTCAAAATAACAAGTATTATGCCCTCTTTTGTATTTTATTTACCTGCAATTTTATTCTCATAATGCTAGCTCGGTAGACAAATCAACTCCATTCAAAAGTGGTGAGTTCCTGATAATTTGTAAACTTTTACCTTAATGTGGTACGCCACTGTGCTCCCAAATTATTTCCAAATACGCAGTCGCAAATGTATACGGCTTTGGCGGTTATGAATCTCATTTGTTTCAGGAATTAATTTGTCTTATGACTTCAGTGAGTTGAGTGTCCTCTGATGTGATAAGAGGTGCGCGATTTTGGAGCAAACATAGTGTGAAAATAACGTAATAAATAGTGAATTTTTGATGAGGAAGTAGTGCAAACTGAGGAGAGCAGAAGAACGGTGTAGACAGCTAATGTTACTTTCATATTATTATAAAAATTAATTATAACCTGAAATAAATAGTGATAAGGCTGTGACCTTCGACGGACGGGTGCGAGAAGCTGCCTTGGCGCAAAGGGATAGGCAACCCAACAGACAGCTGAGTATCAATACTCTAACAAAACTACATAAACACTTTGTAGGCAACATACATAACGTCGCAGCGCAGAAACAACTGGGATTAGCAAAAGACAAACCATGGAGGCCTTGCTGGAGGATATCCAAACCAAAATAACTAGAATGGATAAAAGGACAGAACGAATTGGAAATATAGAAGTTAAAATAGATAAATTACAACTAGAAATAGAGGAAACGAGACGAGAGAACAGCAAGCTGAAGAAGCAAAATAAGTTACTGGAAGAAAAGGTAAGAATTCAGCAGAAAAACATAACAGATATGGAAAGAGAAGTGCGGAAAAGAAAAATAGTAATAAAAGGAATCTCCGAGGGAGGGGAAGAATTGAACCTAGAATTAAATGAGAAGATTAGAATACTGCTGCGGGAAATGAATGTCAACATTAACATGGAACAAGAAGTCGAAGAAGTAAGAAGATTGGGCAGAAGGAACATAAGCAAAAAGGGAAACAGACCTGTATTAGTAGAATTCGAATCTCTGAAAAAGAAAAACGAGGTGATGAACAATAAAAGAAAGCTGAAGGACACGAAAGTTTGGATCACAGATGACTTCCCGAAAACAGTACTAGAGGAACGCAGAGAACTACTGAAACATATGAAACAAGCTAGGGAGCAGGGGTACAACGCAAATTTAGTGTACAATAAATTATTTGTCAATGGTGAACCCTACGCAGTGGAACAACTAACAGAACAGGATTACGTAGAAGATACGACAGAAGACACAAGAGCAAAGAAACAATACTCTAAAGATAATCAAACAGTACAGTCAGAAAATCAGGGAGAAGAGGATTTAGATGAGGAAGACACGATGGAAGCAGAGGAAGGCAAAGAGGGAAAAAAGAGAGGAAGATCGACGGACGAGGAAAATGGAAATTCACCGAAGCAAACAGTATCAGTAGGAACAATACCAAAAAAAAGAACCCAATACTGGGCACAAACAATACTAATGCCTCACAAGAAAATAGAAGAAAAAAAAGGGAAAGAAACAGGAAAGGATATAGGAAATAAGTCCTCAGAAGCAGAAGCTCAAAAAAAGGACCTACGAAAGATCACAAATACCAAACCATATCAACAAGTACAAGAAACAAAAAAGTAATTAAAACAAAAAGAAGGACGGAAGAACAGATGACGACAAGCGAGGAAAATGGACAAAAGAATAAAACAAATGAGAATGCAAAGCAAGAAGAAATACTAAAAGCTGATAAACTAAAAAGAATTAAATATACAGAAAAAGAAGCAAAACTACTTAACTCTGATAAAATGAAAACTCCAACAGAAGAGGTCTTAAAAAGACTGAAGAACTGGCAAATATATAAAGAATGTAATAGAAATGAGCATAAAACAAACCCCTTAATCGAGAGAAAATACAGAATAAAGGCGGGGAAAATAACAGAAGAAACAAATAAACTAAAGAATAAAGAAAGTCTAAACATAAATGCAGATGAGAAAGGAACAAATAGTAAAGGAGTGATAGATACAAGAAAAGTTAAATACTTAGGCTGTTGGAACGTACGAACCATGGTCGCAATGGAGAAAATAAATCAAATAATAAACCAGATGGAAAAATACAGAATAGAGATTCTGGCATTAAATGAAACAAGGTGGCTTGGAAACGGAGAATTAACATTAGAACAAGGAAAAACACTAGTATACTCCGGGAAAACAGAGGAAGATGCTATCCATGAACATGGGGTTGCCTTTATAATGAATCGAGAAGCGAGAAGAGCGCTCATAGATTGGGAAGCGGTTAGCGAGAGAATAATCGTGGCCAGATTCAGTGCAAAGTTTTTTAACATTACAATAATCAATACGTACGCACCAACAAATATGGCAGAACAAAACAAAAAAGATGATTATTATGAAGAGTTACAAAAAACGTATGATAAACAAAGGAAAAAACACAAAAGAGATATTTTCCTACTGATTTATTTTATTTTATTTTATTTGCACTCAGCCAACAGCCGTTAGGCCAATTATAGGCGTCGCTGTGCAGTTATGAGGACTTCCAACCCCACTAACGACTGTCATGATGTTGTATGACCGCCGGGACCAACTTTTTTCCGTGATAGCCGTACCACGAGGCGCCGAGAGATGCAGCCGTGGAACTCCCATCCAAGTTCTGACCAGAGACAGCGTTGCTTAACTCTGCTGATTGAACGTGGACGCTTGTTCAAGCTACACCACTCGGGACCCAGAACCCCTGATGGGAGATATGAACGCAAAAATTGGGAGCAAAAATGAAGGTAGAGAAGAAATAATGGGAAAAGAAGGAATAGGGGAGAGGAATGATAATGGCGAAAGGTTTTTAGATTTCTGTGCTGTGAACAACTTATTAGTGGGTGGCAGTATATTCCCTCATAAATTAAAACACAAAATCACGTGGATAGGACCAGGTGGTAAACCCTGCAACCAGATTGATCATGTCGCTATAGAGACAAGAAGACATAGAAATTGCCTGCTGGACGTGAGAGCAATGAATGGAGCCGACATAGGATCTGATCATGCTTTAGTGAGAGTAAAGATTAAAGTTAAACTAAAAAACAATCAGAACAAAAGCAATATAAGAATAAAGTACAACACACATTTATTGAAGGATACAGAAATGCAAACAAAGTTCTGCACAAAACTGGAAGATCAAGTGAAAGTAAACATGGACGAACTAAATATAGAACAGCTTTGGGGAAAATATAAAGAAGTCCTAAAGACAACAGCAGAAGAAATAATAGGAATAAAAAAGAGAAAACACAAGCCGTGGATGACTATGAACACAGAGAAATTAATAGAGGAAAGAAATAAGCTTAAACAAAAAATACTAACTGCAAGAACAGACGAACAGAAGAAAACACTCGAACAAGCATACTGGGAGACAGATAAACAAATAAAAAAAAGCGCAAGAAGGGACCGAAGAAAACAAATAGAGGAGATGCTAAAGGAAGCCGAAATGGCAGCAGATAGAAATGACCTAAGCACGTTATATAAAATAACACGAAAAATGTCAGGTACAAGAAATATAACAACCAATAACATCAAAGACAAGAAAGGAATACTGCTCACATCACAACAGGATATAATAAATAGATGGGTAGAATATTTTAAGGAAATTTTTAGTACTCAAAGGGATAGTAGAAATATAGAAGAGAATGATGAAGAGGACGAAGATGCGGAATTACAACCAAATATAAATATAAATATGAACGAAATAACGGAAGGAGAAATTGTACAAGCTATTAAACAATTGAAAAACAATAAGGCGGCTGGATTGGATGACATCCCAGGGGAACTGATTAAGGCAGGATCAGAACCAATTGTCACAATTCTACACAAGCTATTAAAGAAAATTTGGACAGAAGAAAAAATCCCGAAAGAATGGACAGAAGGCTTAATCGTCAAAATACCTAAAAAAGGCAATACCACAGAATGCGATAACTGGAGAGCCATTACAATATTAAACACCACAAGTAAGATATTAACGAGAATAATACTAGAAAGGTTAAGGGATGCAACCTTAAATAAACTCAGAAACAACCAAGCCGGTTTTAGACCACGAAGTTCATGTATAGATCACATTAACACCTTAAGGATAATACTAGATGAATGTAACGAATGGCAGAAAGAATTGTATATAGGATTCATTGATTTCAAGAAAGCATTCGACAAAATAAATCGACAGAAAATGTGGCAAATACTTAAGACTTACGGAATACCAGATAAATCCTCCTCCTAATTCCATTATCCTTCGGAAGGATATGGTGGCATTATGTCAAGTCATTTGTTGCTGCAGCCCATGTTGCCCTGTCTTGGGCCTGGTGTGATGCCTCAGCGAATGAGTATCCTGTGTGTGTTTTTATCTGGTCAGTCCATCGTGAGGGAGATCGACCTCTGGATCTTCTGCCTTCGACATTTCCCTGTACAATCAGTCTTTCGATTCCACCTTTCGCTCTTGCTATATGTCCAAAATAGCGTAGTATATTACGATTTATGGATGTCAACAATCTTACTTTTATTTTTAGCTCTTGAAGAATAGAATCGTTTGTTCTGTGGGCCGTCCACGGTATTCGGAGCATCCTCCTATACACCCACATCTCGAAGGCATTTATTCGATTTGCGTCTGCTTTTTTAATTGTCCACGTTTCTGAAGCGTAGGTTGCAATTGGAAAAATTAACGATTTTACTAGATGTAATTTTGTGTTTCTTGTTACGTCTGTGTCTTTCCATATTTTTATTAATTTTGTTGTAGCAGATCTAGCCATTGCAAGTCGTCTACGTATTTCACTTTCACAACCTCCCTCGTTTGTTATCATAGAGCCTAAATAGTTGAATTGACTGACCACTTCATACAAGCTATTAAACAATTGAAAAACAATAAGGCGGCTGGATTGGATGACATCCCAGGGGAACTGATTAAGGCAGGATCAGAACCAATTGTCACAATTCTACACAAGCTATTAAAGAAAATTTGGACAGAAGAAAAAATCCCGAAAGAATGGACAGAAGGCTTAATCGTCAAAATACCTAAAAAAGGCAATACCACAGAATGCGATAACTGGAGAGCCATTACAATATTAAACACCACAAGTAAGATATTAACGAGAATAATACTAGAAAGGTTAAGGGATGCAACCTTAAATAAACTCAGAAACAACCAAGCCGGTTTTAGACCACGAAGTTCATGTATAGATCACATTAACACCTTAAGGATAATACTAGATGAATGTAACGAATGGCAGAAAGAATTGTATATAGGATTCATTGATTTCAAGAAAGCATTCGACAAAATAAATCGACAGAAAATGTGGCAAATACTTAAGACTTACGGAATACCAGATAAATATATTAAACTTATTAAGCTACTCTATGAAAATTACAACGCATGTATAATACACAACGGAGAAAAATCGGATAGTTTTGAAATTGAAAATGGCGTGAGACAAGGCTGCATCCTATCGCCCTTACTATTTTTAATAAGTATTGATTGGGTAATGAGAAGAACTGTAGATAATCAAAAAGGACTAGTTTGGAGATTTGACACGAAACTTGAGGATTTAGAATATGCGGACGATATCTGTTTAATTACCGAGAAAAGAGAACACTTACAAGATAAACTAAATTTACTTAAAATAAAAGCAAGTACAATGGGCTTGGAAATTAACACAAATAAGACGAAGACAATAAGAACAAATATGGAAGATAGAACTGAAATAAGGATAGAAGGAAGCAATGTGCAAAGTGTTACAAACTTTACTTATCTCGCTAGCATACTGGACGAAGAAGGAGGATGTAAGTCGGATATAAAAGCAAGGATAAATAAAGCACAAAACTCCTTTAGAACTCTCCATAAAATCTGGGTGTCAAATGAGATATCAAAGAAAACAAAACTGAGGATACTCAGAACAAATGTGATCACTGTACTTCTATACGGGTGTGAAACTTGGGCATTAAACAAACAACAATTACAGAAAATACAAATATTTATTAACAAATGCCTCCGAACAATAATGAAAATCCATTGGCCAATTACAATCGCAAATATAGAACTCTGGAATATTACAGAGCAAGAACCAGTTAATGTGACCATATTAAGACACCGGTGGAGATGGATTGGTCACACATTAAGAAAACCACGCTCAAATATAGCCCGTCAAGCCCTTGAATATAATGTTAAGGGAGAAAGAAAGAGAGGCAGACCAGCTCAAACTTGGAGAAGAAATGTACTTAAGGAAGTAAAAGCAATAAATACAACATGGAACCAAGTGAAAGAACTAGCCCAAAACAAAAACAGATGGAAAAATTTCGTTCAATCTTTATGCAGCCAACAAGAACAAAATGGACTCAACTCGCCAAACTAAAATAAAGTGAATAATAGTGAGCAGTGTAAAATATGTGTGGACAGTTGTAGTATAAGACTGACTACCTTATACTACGGACTTACCAGTCAGAGAAACGTCTTGAAGACGCCCTATATTCCGGACGGAATGAAAGGAACGAAGAAGAAGAAGAATGACTTCAGAAGCAATGCTGTTCGAATTTTAGCAATTGTTAATCTTCACCTAATCTCACAACTGGACTCTGGTTAATAATTTGAAATTAGCCTTCGGTGGCTACTTTAATACACTTGGATCTTGTTCAGTAAGGTTTGCTCTCGTAGTCGTACAAATTTCCAGAAGCTAGCGCCGTTACTTTTAGTTAAAAACTGTACCTTGAGTTTTGAGATGGTGAGCTGCAACCCTCGGAAAGGTGCTCCAACTGGAATCTGCCACTGCAATAGTCTTCTCCGGTGCTGTTGCTGCTATACGGTCTCGTACAGTCCTCCCTGGTGCGCTGCAGTCGAAATTCCGGGCTCAAGATCCTTATTTTGCCCCGAATTGAAAGTCGAAATCTCGAGCTGGATCGCTGGCGAACGGCCTCGGAAGTGCTTCTTGTGAACATTTATTTTTTTGTTGGGGAAATAGCTACCCACACTCTCACAGAAGCTCTGACACTTGCTCAACACAATGGTATAATTTTTTTGTTTGGAAAAATGGTATTTTATTATGTAAAAACTTTAATTATAAGGGAGCACAAAACTGCATGTCAATTTTATAATTTCTTCAATTGTTATCTGATCATGTCCTTCACAAACAAATGCTAATCTAATAACTATAAAAACGGAAATTAAGCAAGTTCAAATCAGTTACTTTTTAAATTAAATTTTGTTGCAAATTATTAAGTTTAAACATTTCTTATATCTAAAATATTGTCTACATTTTTAATAGTCAAAATGTCTCTTTGGGCCACTATATATATATATATATAGAAGCACTTTAACCGCAAGTAGTTATGGCTGCCTTTCAGGCTTTCCTAATCCAAATCTTGGGACGGATTAACACCCATTTTTACTCTTCTTTTAATCGAGTAGTTTTCTACTATACTTGGCCTCTTCTGCCACTTTTGCCCATTCCTTCCGATTCTGACATTTATCTTTCCAATTTACTATTTCGAGTCTTCTTAAATCTTCTATCACATCATCAATCCATCTAATCTTCGGTCTTCCTCTCTTTTGTTTTTCCTGTGGTTTCCATTCTGTCGCTGTCTTTATTGCTTTTGTATTTTCTGCTCTCATGACGTGACCCAACCATTTTATTCTTTGTGCTTTTATATAGTTAACGATGTCCTCTCCCTTCATTTGTTCTCCAATTTCAAAATTCATTCTTGGTCTAATTTCGTTTTCACTTGTTTTCGTTGGACCTAAAATTCGTCTAGCTATTCTGCGTTCAAAAACTCTTAAATCTTCTTCTTCCTTTCTTGTTAGAGTCCATGTTTCAGCCGCATACACCACTACCGGTCTTATTATTGTTTTATAAATTTGTATTTTTGCCGTTACACTTAAATATTTACTATTAATGTATTTTTTATTTGCGTAATAAGTTCTGCATCCGTCTTGTATCCTTTGTTTTGTTTTCTCACTAGCTTTGAAATTTCTGTTGTAAATCATTGCACCTAAATATTTGAATTTTTGTACACTTTGTATTTTATGGACTCCAATTTTAATAAAATCGTCACTACTATTATTACTGTATTTTAAATATTTTGTTTTCTCCGCATTTATATTTAATCCACATTTTTTAGTTTCTTCTTCTAATCTCATTACCGCTTTTATCAGGTCTTCCTTTGTCCGGCTTATAATTGTCACATCGTCCGCATATGCGATAACTTGTACATTTTTCACATTTATAATACCTTCCACTTTTGCTTTTCTAATTGCTCCATCTAAAGCTATGTTAAATAGTGTTGCTGATAAGGTATCTCCTTGCTTAACTCCTTTTATCCTCAATAGGTTGGTTGTTATGTTTCCCATTTTCACCATTGCCGTTGTCTCTTCGAAGGTCATTTTAGTTAGGTTTATTAACTTTTGGGGTATCTCCATCTTCCTCATTTCATTTAGTATGTTCTCTCGTTTCACCTTATCGAAAGCTTGCCTAAAGTCGATGAAAGTTATATATAGTGTTAGATCATATTCATTTGCTTTCTCCAATATCTGTTGTAAAATGTGAATAGCATCAGTGGTTGATCTCCCCGGACGAAAGCCTTGTTGATAGTCACCTATTTTGTCATTGATGTGAAATTGCACTTTGTTTTTGATTAATTTTGTAAGGACCTTATATGTTACATTTAATAATTGTATGCCACGATAGTTTGCACATTGTTCCATATCTCCTTTTTTGGGTATTGTTACTATCACTCCTTTACTTCATTCTTTTGGCATGCATTCCTGTTTCCATATTTGCCCTATTAATTCATGAATTTTTTCATGTAGTCTGTTTCCGCCGTATTTGATGTATTCTGCCGCTATATCATCGCATCCAGTTGCTTTATTATTTTTTAGTCCTTCTATTATTTGTTTGACTTCCATAAATGTTGGTTCGGGGATTATTGTGTTTACTCCTTCAGTATTCTCTGGTGTATTTATCCCTGTTCGTGTTTCGTTACTAAATAGTTTCTCAAAGTAGTTACTCCAGATTTGTTGTATTTCATTTTGGTTATATTTTACAATTCCGTTTTCATCTTTAAAACCTCTTGCTTTTATTTTATAATTTCTCTTTTGTTGCTTAATTATTTGATAGAATTTCTTTGTGTTTCTATTTTTATATTCATTTTGCATGTCCTTTAGTTTATTTTCGTTCCATTCCCTTTTTTTACGTTTACATATATTTCTTGCAGTGGCGTTTGCTTCTCTGTAAGCTTGTTTACTTTCTTCTGTTTTTGTTCTTATCCATTCAATCCATTTCTGGTTTTTTATCTTACATTTCTCTTCACATTCTTGGTCATACCATTCTTTACTTTTTTCCATTTTCTTTTTTCCTATTTGTTCTTCCGCTGCTTCTAAAATGCTCATCTTTATTTTGTGCCATTCATCCTCTATATTGTAGTTGATCTTATTATCTTCCGCTTCTTCCTTTTCTTTGATGTTCTGCGTTATGTTTTCTTGTAATTTGTGTTGTATCCTTATGTCCTTTAACCTTTGTATATTCCATTTGTTCTTCTTATTGTTCTTTATCTTATCCTGGGTTATGCTTTTCCTCTCTTTCATAATCGCGATAACGAGCATGTGATCTGTGTCTGCCGTTGCTCCACGAAATGACCTAACATCTTGTACATTTTTGATTCTTCTGTTCGTTATCAACATGTGATCAATTTGACTATTGGTTTTTTGATTGGGGTGAATCCAGGTTATTTTATGTCTAGGTGGATGTGGGAATTTGGTACTAACTATGTATAAATTTGTTGCTGCTGCTAGATTACACAGTCTGTTTCCTTGTTCATGTTATCTCATTGCTGTTATACCGGATGTCTTAAAATGAATTACATCTAGTATGCTTTTAGTCCGGGAGCCAGTGAACTTTTTGTTACGTCATAAGGTCTTCTTCTTCTTCTTTAGCTGATGCCTTATGCCTTACGGCGTCGGCTGTGCTGGAGTGTTCACCCATTCTCTCCACTTCTTTCTATCTCTTGCCATTAACCTTAGCTGTCGAGTTGTTTTCCCCCTTTTCTCCGCCAATTCTTCTATTCTCTGTCCCATGTTTTTGTCTGGTCTTCCTACCCTACGTTTCCCATGTCTTTTTGTTTCTGCTACCTTCCTGGTCAATACGTCTTTCTGCATCCTCATAACGTGCCCAAACCATTTCAATTGTTTCTCTTCTATGATTTGAGTGATTGACTTTTGTTGCATACTTTCCCTGATATCTTCATTTCTGCATCTGTTCCTTTTTGTTTTTCCTGCTTTTTTTCTCAGGAACTTCATTTCTGCTGCTGTTATCAGACTTTCCTGTTTTACTGTTAAAGGCCAGGTCTCGCATCCATAGATAGATAGATAGATAGATAGATAGATTTATTTAACCACGTGTATGTACAGAACATTTATGGCAGGTCAGAAATAGGAATATATTAAAATAAGCATAACACATTAAAATCGAAGTAACACATTAAAATCAGACAGAAACATAGGTACCTAAATACATCTAAATTATCACATTAATGTTATCACATAAAGTTATCACGTTACAGTTCAATCATTTATAAGAGATTGACATTAATATCATATTGATTAAATATTAATTAAAGGCTTCTTCACAAACTCGTCCACTGAATAGAAACAATGTTGAATAAGAAAAGTTTTTATTCGTTTTCTGAAGTTTTGAATATCTAAGTTTTTAACATTCATTGGAAGTTTGTTGTAAAGCTTCAGGTCTATAGAATTTTGTAATGACTTACTTAATCTATATCTAGGTACAATAAGATTATTTGCTCCACGTGTATCATAATTATGTACATCAGAATTCACAATATAATGCTGTTTATGCTTGTGTACATAAGTTAAGGAATAGAAAATGTAAATACATGGCAGCGTCATAATTCTGTGTTTAACAAATAAAGGTTTACAAGAGTCGCGGAAGTTCGCATATGTAATTAATCTTAACGCTTTCTTTTGCAATTTAAAAATCCTAATCAGGTCAACAGCGCGCCCCCATAATAATATACCGTATGTAATATGAGACTGAAACAGTGCAAACATAGCAGTTTTCAGCGTATTAAAGTCTAATACACTGCGCAAACGTCTTAAGATAAATAAAGCTGTAGACAATTTTTTAGCCAAGCAAGAGATGTGCTCCGACCAATTCATTTGACTATCCAATGTCAATCCCAACATATGGACTGTACTTGCTTGCTGAACAGAACAATCATTTCTTAGGGAGAATATCATTCGTTGTGTTTTATTGACATTCAATTGAAGACCATTTGAAGACAACCAGATGTTAGCTCTTGCTTCCAAGTTTTTCATTGTCTGAATTAGAACCTTGCTTTCTTTGTTTGAACACAGCAACGTTGTATCGTCTGCAAAAAATATACTCTTATGAGGCAACAGGTAGTAGTAGAAATCATTTACATAAATGAGAAAGAGGAGTGGCCCCAATACAGAGCCTTGGGGCACTCCATGGTCAACATTTGTTATGGCAGAGACCGTACCTTTTACATCAACACATTGCCGTCTGTCGCCTAGATAGGATGTGAAAAACTGCAGTGGTAACCCACGAATACCGTAGTGTTCTAGTTTTATAACCAATAAATGATGCAGAACACAATCAAAGGCTTTGGTGAGGTCACACAGAGTGACAGCTGTATGCCCACCCTTCTCATAGTCTTTAACTACGTCATCTACTAGATTTTTTACTGCCAACTCTGTAGAAAATCCCTCCCGGAAGCCGAACTGACCAGGATTTAATAAGAAATTGCTCTCTAGGAATTTTTGTAGACGAGGTTTAACTATAAATTCCACCACTTTCCCAAAAACTGGAATAATCGAAATAAGGCGATAGTTTTCCGGTTTATCTCGATTCCCTTTTTTAAAAATAGGAACGACCCTAGATGTTTTAAGAGCTGTAGGGAAAATACCCTGCTGGAAGCATGCATTTACAAGACTAGCAAAGGGCTCTGCAACTATATCTATTATTTCTTTGAGTATTTTGCTATTCATATGATAGATATCGAGGGTGTTAGAAGTTTTCATGCGAATAACAACATTTATAAGTTCGTCAGCTGTGACTGGTTCGAGAAAAAATGATTTTCTTGTGCTAGGAAGATTACCCAAGAATTTTGAGGCATCAAAATTGGTATTGAGGTTAGGTAATTTATTAAAAACTTCATCAGCTACTGAAGTAAAAAATGTGTTAAAATCATCCGCGCTAATTTTTTCAGAAATATTATTACCGTTAGCTTTATTTCTTTCAAAATTGATCAGTCTCCAAGAGTCTTTGGCTTTATTAGATGAATTCGCTATAAATGAGCTACATGCAGCTTTTTTGGAAATAATGATGGTGATATGTCATGATTGGCACCGCTATTGTTTTTTTTTTTTTTTTTTAATTTAGTTTATTGCCAGATCAACAAATAATGTTTTGTTATACATAGCAGTGATAATGTACTATAATACAAAAACTAGACTATGATATACTGAGACTAATTAGTAGTCTCTTTAGTTTACAAATAATAACAGTAACAGTAAACAATAGTGATAGTAGCAATTAGTTTCACTAAGGCTGAACGATATCCTGTGGTAGTTTGCGTTTCAATCTGATGTGTATGTTAGGTTGGAATAGGTTGTAGTGTACCGCACCACTACACGCACTAGAGTTGGTAATAAACTTATTGGTGCACTTGTTGATGAATTCTTCCACGTATAAGACGCCAAGCTCGTGGTGTAGTTGGGCATTGCGAATATACCAGGGTGCGTTGACTGCTGTTCTTAACACCTTGTTTTGGAGTCTCTGTAACTTTTGAATATTGGTTTTGGAGGTGTTGAACCATACGGGAGATGCATATAACGCTAAGGGTCTTATCGGCTTTTGTATAGTAGTACTGTACATTCGATTTTTAAAGTTGATTTACGATTTATTATGGGATACAGCTGTCTTAATCTGGTGTAGCTTTGCGTTAGTTTGTAGTTGACATGGTAGTTCCAGCTGAGCCGTGTGTCAAGGTAAACTCCTAGGTATTTCACTGCAGAGTCTCTTGGGTTCCAAGGTATTGTGCTGTTGTTGATGAATACATTTGGGGGATTGTTGTTATATATAGCTGTTTTTGTCTTTGTGCTAATTTCTCTCTTTCCTAGGATTGTTTTATTGATTTGGTAGAATACTTGTG